>JPKZ01001313.1:696905-716856 GCA_000803305.1 Toxocara canis
AAGTGAATTGCAATGACGATTATACAGGAATACGCTTCATTTTTTGTGCTTTTGCAGTTCTGCATTCGAAAAGCGCATTATGGCTACGTCGAATTCTGTCCAACATGGTTTCAACTCGAAAATCGTTGAAGTGAAGTGATGAAATTTGGCGCGGTAGTATGAACGACTTACATATTAGGTCATTTCCAATGCACATCGTCAAGCCAACGCTATAAATTGTGCAATCAGATACCTCTGAAATCTCTAAATATGTATGCATAAAGAAGCTACTGATTAGTGCCAGCATACTACTCACTGTGATTGGCAAAAATGGTCTAACTGCGCACAGTTGATGCCCTTCCAAAATTATAATGCTTGCGGCGGAAAGGCGGAAAAATATTGCAAATTAATGTAAATAGTAAAATAAAAATTAGCTGCATGCTAATAGAAAATCAAAAACTAAAACTTCGACAGCTGGCGAACAAACGATTATAATCGTCTCTTTTAATTTAAAAAAAAAAACGAGGTCAAAAAAGCGACTGACATCCGATTTTTGAACCCGAAGACTAAAGGAGTGAACGCCTATTAGATGGGGGCTTCCGATAACGAAGAGAACGATGGATGAGTTGCTTTTAGAGGTTACTTTTGTTCCTCTATTTTTATTTATTGTCAGTCATGAGAGGCATTCAATATTTTCATATAATGCATCCGTATCCATAGAAGGAGCGCAGTTTTCCCCTAAAGACTGGAAAGAACTGACTTCTTCAATTGCTTTTATATGCTATACATTATATTCGCATATTCGCAAAATCAAATTCTCGTTTAGGAACATAACACAAGCGTACAAGACCACTGCTCAGCAAAAAAGAAAAAAAAAGATAGGTGAAAACTGGTTTGTAACACCATTAAGAAGTGATCTTTTAAGTGTCAACATTTCACGGAAAAGTGAAAACAAGAAATTCAAATTGATGAAACTCTTCGAATATATCATTTCAACTACAAACTGCTTTTTCTTTTTAAAAAAACGCTATGCAATTTCAGTGAAACTCTAGTCTCAAGTCCTCTCCCACCCCTCTCGTCCCCCCTTCCCCCTTCCCTCTCCCCTTTACCTATGCATCTGCCTATCGGCTTGCCGACAACATGCCGAAAAAAATTGATGAGTTCTGTTCTAACTGAAAGGTGATCAACCGAACAGCATGTTTCTTCCCGTCTTTTTTTAGGTGATGACCGGTTACTTCACGACCTGTCCAGACAATATGCATAGCCCATAACGTTTTTGATCATAATGTCCACCTAGCACTTCTACTTCTGTCAGTTTTTCAGTTCATATGATCTTCAAGTTATTACAAAACGCTCTGTCATAAACGGCGTGCTTGGACATACCGGCCACCCGACGACAGCCGGCAACAATCAAGCGATGCGTCTTTACGCAAAAGTAGTTAGCTACATGCTGTGGCAGTCATGTTTTAGTCTTTGTTACGCAGTTTGATTTGCTTAAAAGGCATAACATCTATACTTTCTGCCACTCAAAAACTTAAATTAATCAAAACGACCGCCTTTTGAGATGCACTTGTCGGATGGCCTTTACATCGGACAACTGTAAAACAGTGAGCGAACACCGACATAGGACAGGAAACCCGGACTACGCTGAGAATATCGCTGACGCTCATGAGCAGAAAACATGATCAATTCGGCAATCAACGTTGTTGAAGACCGCGGAATTCCTGCTCAGCACTGCAAATGGACTGCCAGTGGAACAAATATGCTTTCTCGCCTCTCCTTTCGTTCAATTCAGAGCCTTACTAAGAGACTATCTTCCTTGACGAGATGACTAAGAAGTTAGTGAAAAGACAACAACTATTTCCATCCGCGTTGTGGAAGACATCTCACACCTATGATACGAGACCATGTGGTACCCTTCAATTAAACAGACAGATACGCACGCAACATGCAACTATTTCAATGGTGGCAAAACGACAACAGGCATCTTTGAGGCTTGTAATTCTTTGTAAACGCGGCCCACAAATGCTCTTAAAACTAGCAAAACTCATCACGAATTCAAGCGAATATTTCATAAGTTGCTCTTCTCCATGAAACCTTCTTGACTGGTTTCTTTAAAAAAGCGCACCAAAAGGAGCGACCTATTATTTGAACGCTTAAGCACGAACATGTGAAAGCATTTACAGCAGTTCAAAATGACAGCGCTAAAACGAATGTTGGCGAACGACGGAATTATTACATTCGATTCTATGATAATTTTAGCACATTTTTTCTTCAAAAGGACATTTTCATGTATGATTACATATAACATAAAAGAGAGAGAAAGGAAGAAGCGGAAAGGTGGAGGGGGAGGAGAACATTGTTGAAACTTTTTAACACGCCTAGATGCTGAATCTAAATTTGGCTTATGCATCCGCTTCACTTCATTTGTGGAACGTTAAATACAGATTTGATGAGTGCAGCTATCGTCATCTACCAGCTGAATACATTCGACAGATGAACTAACATATAAGGACGTCTAGGCTCACCGTAATGCAGTTTCACAAAAATGCGCTTTCAAAAAAATGCATTAAAAATGCGTTTCGCCTCTACGATTCGTTTACATCGACCGCATCGAAATGCGATCATAAAATTGAGAGATATCTTCCGCTGCAGCAAATTCGTAACGTATCCTATAATGCTGACCACAGCTGCAGTCTCCATCTCTTCAAAAAAAAAAGAAGAAAAAGAAATCCCGTTCTACTCTAGCCTTCCATTTTCAGATCACCACTCGATACAGAGAAGGTACAGCTGCGTAAAGATATGACGTTATTGTTAACGATGGGCTCTTATTACAGATGCGCGTATCGCCGGTCAATCATATCAACCTCCCCCTACCTCACACAAAGATATGCAACTTCTGGCAAATGTTGCGAAGCCTGCTTTACCTCAAACCATTCTTGTAATCTCCCAAAGATAAAATTCAAATGACCTGCTTGACCAAAATTTTGCACCTCTGTTTTCCACTGAAGGGGAAGGAGAATGGGCATTCCATGGTATAACGTTTCTAACGTAATTACGTGGAGAAGATTAGTGATTTAGTATCATGCGTCCCATACTATATGACTTACTAGCCTGGCATTTCATACTCAACGTGTGTGTTCCGTTCGTCACGCCGTATTGTACTAACTTACTGCAAGTTCTAATAAGTACTCGAGAAGCAAACAAATTAAGTCAAATAAAATAGTTGTTTCCTAACCGGCCAATCAGCAGAAATTACAGGCCGAAAATTTGTTTTCTATCCGAACCCGACGGCCTGTACAAAATCCTCTCTTGCAAATTTCAAGGCACATTCAAGCAGCATGGTACGGAGGTCGATTTCCACTCAAGGGGTTAGGGTCTTTCAAAAACCGACCTGGATGGGAAGGGAACCCGATGGAAGAGATCGGAAATTACTTCCTGGTTGGAAACAGTTAGGGTAACAACCCACAATATTCAAGCATTTATGGGTTCTACGGAGTTGGGTGACCGGCATGAAACTCTGCAGAGTAGACCAGCATACGGTTCAAACGATGACGCAGAAAGATGCAGAAACCGCATAAATCTATTAGCCGCGAATCATCATCGCTTCTGAGTAGTGCCTCTTCTCCATTGTGCGGTGATGTCCGAGAAAAAAGAAAGGTAGAAAAGTGCACGAGCAATTCTGCAAAACTCCAAAGCAATACCTCACAGACGCAAAGAAACTGGCATGCAGAACTTAAACTGTTCCTCCACTTACCAACCGCAACGCTTACAATGGCTTCAATTTTCGGAAGGAGTACCTGAAGGAATGAAGGCGGTCGAGGGGGCGGGGGGAGTAGTAAGGGGGTGGGTACGTAATAATAGATACAAGTGCTCATTAGCATGGAAGCAAGGCATATATACACTTGCGCTGCCGCCCTTTTGCCAAATCACAAAAGCACCTATGAAGTATACGTTTGCTGTGTGCCTATGAAGCATTTTCCTCTCATCTAAACGACATTTAATCCCTTCAGCTACTTCTGGTTTTCCGATTTTGCTAGGAAGACACCGCCTGTCGGCTTAACATCAACCCAGCCACAATTCATTCTCCGCCTTAACTAAACACCATATAACTCTTCTAAACGACCTGTTTTAAGTTCTACATCTCTCAGCTACTTAAAAGGCTTCCCTCCTAGTTTTCGACAGCCCCAGGACTAAACAGCAACAAAACTAAACAACAACGAAAAAAATATCAATCACACCAAACAAAAATCTTCAGAAAGATACATTAAGATCGCGCCAAGAAGAAGTTGGCAAACTGCCACAATTCTCTGGTCACCAACGAGAAAGTAAAAGTTATTCCAACGAAGTAGAAGAAATCGTGTCAGGAAACCATAAAATGTACTTCATAACATTTATTTCTCTACAACACTTTGCATCAACGTCGGAGTATTGTCGCTGTTGGCGAAAGTTTCTTTAAAAAGCATGCTCTACCTGAATAACGCTTCAGCAGGAATACCGAAGACTCATTTTCGTTACGGGTAATATCATTTTAAAATTTAACAACAGTCGAAATGTACGATGATTAAACTGAAAACGAAGATTGTCAACGTTTAACTGAACACTGATATACGGTGTGGGGTAGAAACGACGAGGAATAGGAACGAGAAAGTGCTATAAAAACGCTGCACAGTGCGATAAAAAAAACCATTGGACGCGTCGATATAAACTATAAAAGAAAGAAGAAAACGAAACAAATATGATGAGAAGGAACCAGAACAACCACTGTATAAAATGTGTATATGTTATTTACGAAACGAGTTTTCCGTACTAGCTGAGGTAGTAGTCTACCCAATTTTTCCTTGAAACGGGAAGCGACACGCTCACCAGCTTGACCGGAAGTGAATTTTGACGGTTAATTAAACGATTTGCAGAAGAGTTGATGAACAGTCTCTGTTCATAAGAATAAGGAAAACTGCACACGGCAGTAAGGTATATAAGAAAACGGTACCGAAATAAATGCAGTTGTACAAGCGCACGTTTATAACACATACGTGCATCAAGGAACCAGAGCAGACCAGCAAAGAACTGGTAGAAAACGAGTTGCACGTGTGCATAAAAGAAATAAAAATAATCACTATTGAACAGTAAATTATGCAAATAGGCGTAAAGGATTCATTAACTTAGAGTGATTGTTCTGAGGTGAAACAAGTCGACTCAGTTCATTAACGCGGAAAGGTTGTGCGCTTCAGCGACTTCACGAGAGCAGTTCATTCCAAATATGGGTAGCTCTGAACTGGAATCTGTAGAGCACACTGTTCGCAGAACAGGTTTTGCGCGCTAATTAATGACGATGGGCTCGACTCTCATGCTGATCAAAAATCGTGAATAGGCTTTCCAGGGGTATATCAGAAAAACCCTAGAATAACCACATCTTCTTTCTTTGTTTCTGCGGAGACCTTTTATCGAGCGCATTTCTATCTGTGATAAAAGCAGCAGTCCAACGAAGCATTTAACCACCGATGCCGTCCGTATGAGTCAAGTTCATAAAAATCGAGCAGGAACGAAACGAAAAGCTTTGGCAAAATCGACATATGTGTGCAGTCATCGAACGGCCTTATTATCTCGAACACCTTTGTACCGGTCGCACATGCATGTTTTGAACCGCGAAACTATTGGTATAGAAAAGAGAAAAGCATATCGATTGCTATTAAAAAGGTGCAACGAAATGGAAGTGTTATGAACGCTTTTACAGACACTCAAGAAAACGGCATGAAAAACAAATCGGTGAGACTGGCTGACAACTGGTAGCGTCGTCACATTGCGTCATTTTAAAATTCGGAATAATTATGGGCACTTTCCATAAGTGGAACGAATTCACGAGAACGAAGACTTTCACGAATCTTATAAGTCAGCGAACCGAATGTGAAAACGTCTTTTCTTTCTCGCTTTGCAATCCGAGAAGTCGTAAATTTACTGACAGTCGTTTTTATTTAACTTATTTTTACACATGCTTGGCGTCCCTTCTGATTGCACACAACGGCCCTTATATGTTATCACATGTCACTTCAAAGTTTGAATAACTGCATTCACATTTTACGCATGCAATCAAAACAATACGTGCGCCCCGAGTACTGCATTATCACCATAGGCGAGACCATGACACAACGGTATTTGATATATTCTTTACGAAAAACGGGCGACAGTAGTTAAGTGGTAGAGCTCCACGCTTCGCGTGGAGGGAGACCCGGGTTCGATTCCCGGCTACTTCCCACCGTACCACTGACAGCCCAGGCCACGGGGTGGTTAACAACATGCTGAAACGGCTAAACGGATGGCTGTGATCGGCGTGCGGTTGCCTCAGTAACATCAAGACACCGCACTGAAGGCCCGAGCGTGCTGCTAATTTACGAGAAAGCTGTTGATCGGGAAAGACGTTGATCGATAAAGATGTTGATCGAGAATTACGATCTTTGCGACAGTCGATGTGCAACTGATAATGAATAAAGTAGGATGTTGACTGAAGTTAGCGAACCGTCTTATAACGAACCGTCCGACGTTGTCCATTACCACTGGCAAGCCTATGACCATAGCGATGACCTTTAACGTCTTAATAAATAACACCTCTGATAGGAATGCAAACTTCTAAGGGAATGCCACATCGCTACGCCAATCCACATATGCATTCGCAATTTCATTGCGTTGTGTATTTTTCGTACAATAAATTCATGTATACATACATATGGAGGGAGAGAGACATATACACACACACACATATACATATGAAGAGACATGAAGGCCATACAATGTGCTTTTATGAACAAAAAATCACGCGAAAACGAAAGAACGCCCAGGTGATGTTTCAATACATGATGGCTATCGGATTTGTTGCAACGCTGCACAATACTTCAAGTGAATATAATTAAGGCACTTTATTGAACAAATAATTAGACAAGCCCGCGTCAAAACGGAAACAAAAAAACGCAACTTGAACGCAGCACAATCGGACTACCAACGTAAGCAGCATTTATGCAAACTGAACGAACGCAAGATGTAACAATTAATCAAAATAAGGCATATTACGAAATTGAATAAAGCATCTTTACACTTCGATTGAAGAAAAAGCGATACAGCGATCGTGCAATAACGACTCGATTCAAAAATAAGCGAACACACAGTTGTCGTCGACGGCTTTTCTTTTTCGAAGACTCATTAGCAGCTTTTTCTTACCGAGTGCTTCTTTACCTGACCGGACTGTAACGAACCCAAACGGCGTGATCCTTCGAGTGATGCTAAGCGAATTCCTAGAAATAGTCGTTAACTCGTTTGATGGGATAGTGCTCTTTCTTTGTTGCAACAATCTTTGTTTACATTTTCCTTCCCTGGTCCGTTCACCCGAGGCGTCGTACCGAAAAAAAAAAACGTTTCCGACTTCAGACTTCCTGACGCCTCACAAAGCGCCTTTAAGTCCAGCTGTCCCAACAGAAGCATTCAAGACTCTGTTGATTCGACGTTTACTGTCATCCCTGTAAACATCCTCTTGGCGATAATCCCGTATATGGCTGTGGTCTCTCCCGACAGAAAAACGAACAAAATTTTCGCGTAGTGCCGTAACAGCTGGACTGCTGGTGACCCACACCCTCTCCCCCAATGCAGATATATAGGAGAGAATACAAAAAAAGAGCACGGACGAAGACAGCGGATGGGGATAATATGACCGTACAAGTAATTCGGGAACAACAATTCCGTTAGAAAACTAGAATCATATCTTTCCGATGGTCACTTTCACCTGTGCCGCTTCACCATCACTCAACACGTTGGAGACAACGACGGGTTGAAGGGGGTGAAACATTCGCTAGACCTGAGTCGTTACTTCCAGAAAGAGCCTTCTGAGAAGGATTCAAAGAAACGAGCCTACCAACAATCGTTATTTCGCAAGAGGCTTTCTGTGCATAGTTTATGTGAATGTACATCAGCAATGAAAGAATAAGAGTGAAGCAAGGGCAGTTTTAACGAAAAAAAACGTCTTTTCAATATGCGACATGCACAAAATAAGTACGTTCATCAAGCGATGAACACGAAAAAAACAACTATTTAAGAACTATTACACGCCCCATTTCCGCCCATTAAAAAGCGCACCCCGTTGCTTAATAGTGATCGACAGCTGCCTCACCGCCAGAAGTTCTACTGCACGAAAAATGATGTCGTCCATACTTTGGAGGAGGTTGATCGGGATTCAGTAAACCGAAATGGGAGGAAAAACTTAATGAAAACGCCGAAGATAAACGAATCTGAAGTAGAACTCGCTGTGTCAACTTATGCTCTCATTAAAATTGACCCAGTACCACAATTTCTAAGGTGGTTTTTTTCAGAAGACATTTCTGGTGAAACGTTCTCTTCAGTATAAGGAGATAAGAAAAAAATATATGCAGTGTGAAAAATGACACAGCTTGTCGGGCTGTATGGAATGATGCAGAGAATGAATCAATCACAAGCAAACGGAACAGCGCACAAGGCACCACTGAAAAATATACATAAAACTGATCGGTCTGACATCACAAATGGGCTGCATCACTTCTCAGCGTAAATTAACGGAGTGTTCCAACTGTTCCATGCGAACGATGGAATAATTCATCGCAAAACAAAATCGCCGGCCATCACTAGCATGTTTCTGCCGCTACCAGCGAAAATGCTGACTTCCGCCTTTGCAAAATGCAAGTGAGATGACGGAGAAGAAAGGAAAAAAGAGAAAGGGTTTTACGCTTTCGGCAATTTTTTGAAAGCTCGTGTTGCCGCCCATTTGTTGTTCGGTTTCATGCTCGCTAAACTGATCGGTCTGACATCACAAATGGGCTGCATCACTTCTCAGCGTAAATTAACGGAGTGTTCCAACTGTTCCATGCGAACGATGGAATAATTCATCGCAAAACAAAATCGCCGGCCATCACTAGCATGTTTCTGCCGCTACCAGCGAAAATGCTGACTTCCGCCTTTGCAAAATGCAAGTGAGATGACGGAGAAGAAAGGAAAAAAGAGAAAGGGTTTTACGCTTTCGGCAATTTTTTGAAAGCTCGTGTTGCCGCCCATTTGTTGTTCGGTTTCATGCTCGCTAAACGACTACTTCTACTTACAATTCTGTTCGCCGTTGTAGGTATATTCGCTGAGATAAAGGAAACAAATTATAGCCAACGGTCATACCTGCACACCTTCAAAGATCGAGTGGCAGAGGTGGGAACACTGATAGCCGCCGCACTGCAGCCCACACCAGCTGGCACTAACGGAACCATTCCGCAAGTGAGCGAAATTTTGTGTGCAAAAAGGAGGTGAAGGCTCCCCGCGTATGCCAACGAATCAAAATATTGGCTGGAATGTTTGCAGCAAAAACCCGTTCCTCCCATTCAAGGGAGTAAGCATCCCATGGCTGAGGATAAACTCATACTTCACTCCTTCATTTATGTAACTTTGAGGATAGTCTCATATTCCAGTCTTTCATTTATGTAACTATCTTCAAAATTTCACAAGTTCCTCGTTAGTTCACAGATCTTTAATCTGATACGCGACAGTGATGGTTAAACTACTCGAGCTTGACAATGCATAGAACAGACACGTATATACCTTCAAAACGCTACCATTCCTAAGTTGACCACGGCGTTAGCTCTTCAGCCTGGGCGATAGATCATGCTGCTTGCAATTCGTGGCCGTATACGAATAATTCCGATCTCATAAATTCGCTTTTGCCGTATTCAAAATAGCACCCACTTCAGCAGCAACGTCCGTCTTCATTCGATAGCGAGTGTAAATGTTCTCCACTGCACTCAACAACTTCTTCTCAGCGGCAAACTTTGCCGCCCTGATTGGATCGCTGAAAATAAATATTCAATCCTCATGGTTTGTGATAAGTATTTCGTAAATTTTCGAACAGACTACATTCGTTAACTCGGCGTCCCTCATTATTTTCAACGGATGTTTTTGTAATAGGCGACCCTTTTTGGAGACGGATCTCACCTCAACAGGAGTAAAAAACGCAGAACCTATTACAAGACTATTCCAAAAACGGAACACTGGATCGTTCGAGTTGAAACGCTTCGAGTTGAAAAACGCTAGCTTGCAGAGGGCATATAAAACTGTCAAAGGTGAGAGGAAATTGACGTTCGGACTCTGTTTTAACCATTGCTCAGCAGGTGCAATCACTTGCTGGAACAACACTGTCCTCAATGCGCAAAGATTCCGCTTACAATATCAAGTTCTTTCCTCGCAAAATAATAATGACCAATTAGTTTTGGTCAGTATTATTTTGCGAGGAAAGAACTTGCGAGAATGTTAATTAGTTTTGCACTTCACTTTAAAACGATCACATTGTCAAAATCAAAACCCAACTCCTTACTGAGATGAAATTATGCTGATTTTTGTGTTGTTATGTATTCATCAAAATGACGACGAGTTTCCTACTTGAACGATGTGGCATTTTCGAATTTGCGTTGCTATTTTCAAAGTGAATTCTGTTCTAAGAGCGACAATCATTTACTTCCGCTATCTGTTTAAGTAACTTTCTTTCGTTCATATACGCCCTGTGAGCGTACAGGTATGTTCACTCGCCATGCTTTGCAAGGATCTGGTTTTTCCGTTATCTAACGAGCAAACAGATGCTATATTACGTCATTTCACGCGATGAAAAAAAATTTCCTTTTCTGAAATCGGAAACATACTTCGAAGCTTCCTTTCGAGTTCATGTGATTCGAATAACATTTAAACAGATATCACCATCTTCGTCTGAGAAAAAGCATCTGGCAAACTATTGTGCAATGATTCATTAGTTTAAAGAACAATATTTACTAAGAAACCTGACGTCGACAACATTCTCGAGACTATTTCTTAACATCCAAAACCATAAAAAGGCTAAAATGAGGATGGCAATATGAATTTGATAAACTCGACCTTATAACACATGCAAATATTTGTGTTCACTGAGATGTTACTGTAATGTTCGTTTTGACAATAACTGCTGTCGACGTTCTTCAGCAATATTTACATCATTGAAATTGATGCCTCGAACATTTTCACGAAAACAGGAGCAAGGGGAAGGGGTTTTTACTGAATGAATATGCTGTTTTAACATACCGTCCCACCTGCTTTCTTTTAAACGCTATTCCTCTTCTACCTCCCCCTCCCTCTCCCTTCTCCTCCTCTCCCCCTTCCCCTCTCCAGGCAGAAAGCAAAATGAACGCAGAAAATCGATTTCTTTAAAGATAAATGGATGACTGGACGTTCTTGCAATTTGAAGCCGTTAGTCACGCTAAACAACCGAACCTCTCCCCTTTCCATCAGCGAAATCAAATCGATCAAAGCTTATCGTTATCACATCCACTGTCTGCCACGTATATCCCTCGAACACCTGATAAAAAAAGAAATATGCATGAAGCCGATGGAAGATTATGAGACTGAATAAGTTATGCACTTTTTCGTGATGCGGAAAACAACGACGCGATTACATATAAGTAAGCATACCACTAGAACATCTAACAAACGTACTCGATAAGAAGATATGCGTCGATAACCTCCTGAGGGGACGTCAACTGCTCAATGAGAAATTCAGCTAAATGTGCATTCCCATGACGAGCACAAGCTTCGATGAACGGCTTAAACAAATACTATGAATAAAATAAATGAAACAATGAAAAAAATTAGAAACAACTAACACTCCTAGTTGCAATCTCTTCCCTTATTCCAGAAAGTGTTGCGGAAAAATCGAAGGATTAGAATCTTCCTCTCATTCGACTATTTTCGTAATTGTAGTTGCGTCGGGATTTTCTAGCTTCCCTCTCCCCCGCATGAATAAAAAACATTCGGCGCCTTGCGCCTTTGTGCGCATCCTAAAAATAGAACAACTTCTGAGCGATTTTTCTTCTTTGCTCGTGACAGGAAATGCATATGCGAAATAACTTTCATTATCTAAAAATTCTTAAAAGCATTTCCTTATATAGTTTCGGCTCTGTCGTTTCAAAACAAAATTCCTAATTCTGAATCATAAATTCGATGAATTTTCCGACGAAAACTCACGACTTCATTAACAAAAAATTGCAAATATCGACGAAGCAAAACGAATACCATTATTCCCACAGGAAGTTTCTTTGTCTTTGAGAAGCTCTCGAGATGGTGCCATTTCTCATACAAAGCGAAGCCTTCGATTTTCCACATGCAATATCTCAAAAAAAAACAAACAATACACTGGAAATATGACAGCACAGCGTGTTGGACTTCCTCAAAATACGAAAGCATAAAACATTTCCTCACAGACGTGAGAGCGCGCATCAACAATTAGAACTCCTCATTCCCAGAATCGCACAATTTCCCGGTAGCATTCTGAGGCCTCAACTTTAGTTAATACTAAAAGTGCCTTTGGAGGGATTAAATGGAAAAACAAAACAGATTATTCAAATTCAAGCAAATGAAAAACAGCGATATGATTGCTAAGAAAAAAAACACGAAAAATCACCGAATCATCGTCAGCTTCTATGAAACCTTTCAGATGATTCTTCAGAACTTTTGTACAAACTAACAAATTCTTCCTTTGGAAACATTCTACCTAATTAGCGGATAAATTAAGAGAGAGGACTGACCAGCCGCACATGCACGGAAATGTCGACTAGTTATTTAAAAGAGAGTACTTTCAACAACTTACAACTTATCGCTCAACTTGAAGCTTTTTTTCATCTGCTCCATAAGCGCTTCCTCCTGATGCCCAGCTGCCCACACGAACACCGAACGAACACTCGTCCTATTGACTTCCGCAAAGTCGGGTTTTCCGTCCAAAGATTCACAAATACGAAACAATGCCGCCGATTCAGACAACTGCTGAGCTAGCGCCGGCTCCTAAGCCAAGCAGTCAACATTTGTTTGGGTACTTTTCGTGCCTAATTCTCAATAACAACAAAACCAACATATTAACACTGCGGTAACCGAAAAGATTTCATGACTTCACAGTTTTTATACTCAGGAAAGGATTACACCAATATAGGTATTACATTAGTTGTCCATGAGAGTGCATTACTAACTAAACTTCCCGTACCAGACAATCTACTTTCATCAAGTTGCCCTAGGCGTCTCCTTTCTTCTATACCTGCTGCGAGCTACGATTTTCAGCTGATGGTGCTACCGTATGTGGATCTCCACTTTTCACTAAGCAGGCGAGGCTACGGTGGCAAAGCGAGAAGAAAAACTTTAAAGTGAATCCTGACACTGGAAACAAAAAAGTCATAATGCATACGACCGAAAAGGCAGATCAAGTAAAGTCAATTAATTTCTATTCTAGCACTGCAGCTCAGCTATGCACATGTCCTTTGTGTCATATACTGCAGCAAATGTAGCAGTTCAGCTAAAAAAATATAAAGACGGGGAAGAGAAGCAAAGAGCACCGTCTACACAAGCGCAAACGATGTCATGACTGTATTCTTGAGCACCACCACATCCACAGATGCAGAAACTAATTAACAAGTCTGTGGCCTTTTCCTGTCTCAGCAAACAAAGTGGGAGCGGAGACAGGTGACAGGAGGAGGTCGGAATACGATCGTTGCCGCACACTTATGGTTGCGCCTGTGAAGAAACCCTTAGCTCATCATGTGAAATTTTAAATCGCCCAAACATGAAATGCTCACTTTGAGGTTCTGAAGGCATTTTTCAGCCCTTGAGATCGTATCAACTTTTTCTTTTATATCAAACGGATTCCATGGCATAGTCTCCGATTCATGCAAGTGATAGATTGCCTGACGCGCAAAATCATCGTCCACTTTATACAATGCTAACACATACCCTGGTGCCTCTTCCTGAAGATGCAAATAACGTCAAAACGAAAGCATAATGAACAGGCACGATTTTATGAAGAAGCGCAAGAAAGATTAGTGCATAAAATATAAATGCAAGGAAGATTATTGTGACCGTATATGAGTGCAACGAAGACTGCAATATAGCCAACGTCAAACACTTAAAGAAGCTCTCGGCAAACAATAAATGGCTTAATATAAATCTAGCTGCCGCTGAACCTGGAGCACGGCCAAAGCTTTCGAATAAATCCCGCCTCGTTTCTCGCGCTCGTCTCTACTTAAAATACTTTCATCGAAATACTTATTAAAAAATATATTCAACGACTATCACATAGCCATCTACATATATTCCAAATGACAATTTCACAGTCCCACATTTCAACGAATACTGTAAGGCCCAAATTAAAATCGTGCTCATTTATACGTCTACTACAAAAATTACGTGGTAATAAGTCTCTTATCGATTATACGTCCCCTTGTCGTCACAGTTCTAGACCCCTTCATTTTTGATCCCTACATGCCAGCTACGATCGACACAATATGTGAACACACCTCGACCTCGTTTAACGGCACCTAAAAACACCTCAACTGGAGAAACCCATATGTTCAGGGGCAAGTGCAAGCAGTTCAGTGGTGTGTATAATATTCATTTCTTGCCTAGTTCGCATTAACGATTCTTTACAAGCAAAAAAACAAGAGCTTAGTACGAAAACTGCGTATATCAACTAAGAAAACATTGAAATAATCGGATTTCTAGATATGAGGAGTGTTAGGGTGTATTTCGTGCGGGAAATGCAACGAACCCTCAAATAGTCTTGATAGAGGCACATCGCTTGCGGTATCTTTAGCATAAGCTGATCGATAACCTCCTTCGTTTTCGTCCTTTTTAAATGTGCCAACACAACATGCACTATAATAAAAACACTCCATAAAGCAAACTATCAGTAAAAAGAAAAAGGAAAAAACAAAGCGAAAATGTTGGTAAAATAACGAAAAAAAGCTAAATGAAAACTGGTAAGACATGCAATTCTTAACCTCAAACACTAACAACTGGCACTAAGTTCCCTTCGAAAATAGTCAACTTTCTTTCTCCGAAGCGACCAAAAATTTGAAAAAATTTTTTACTGAAAAATTAGCAAAGGCCCCGGAAGTGGAAAAACAAAAGTACAATTAAAAAGCACAGTCCATGAATGATTTTAAAAAAACATTCTAAGGCATGATGAAAATCTGCTCGTTTCCGTTCGTAACGGATAATTAAAAAATGAAAAATTTAGATTCTAGCATAACTAAATGCACTACACCTTCTGGCTTCGCAAGCTGTTAATACAACAGCAACCTTACTGATTTTTGGCCTATTAGCACGACGAATAAAGGTAAGTAAAAACAAGCAAAATAACATACACAAATCAGGTTGATGACTACACGCCGCCTTAGCGAGGGCTTTGTCAATTTTATTCAGCTTTAGCAGCATATCGATTTGACGATTCAACCGAGTCTCCTTCTCGAGCAATAATTCGGCCATGGGAGATAAACCAGCATCGACTGCTTTCATTGCAACATCTTCAACATATGCTCCACAGTGAAGAACAGCACCATAGATACTAGAGATCGCCTCTCACCATGAGGAGCAAATCTTAGCATCCTTTCTCTACCCTGCCCCTTCTATATAAGAACTGACCACCTTCCGTCCTCCCCCCTCCCCTCCTCTGCTACCCCCACTCCCTTCTTTGCAGACATCATTGCAGCCTCAACTTTCAGCTTCATCATTTCGAAATCCTCTCTCTTTTCATTCTCTCCTGCTTTTCGCTTTATTTTTTCCTACCCTTTCCGAACCAATCGCGAGTTTAGCTTGAGATCAGGCTGCAACTTGAGCTCACCATCCCAAACAGATGGCGATGGAGGAGCGTAAGCTCATGTAAGCTAGTTTCCCAATCAAAAAGAATATTAGCTGAGTCGCGGATCAGTTAGCTCATACTGCGCCCAACGAGGGACGTAGCAGAAACTGATTTCATGAACTTTCTCAGTTTGCTTTGTTAGGTTTTTAAACAAGCTAAGAAATCGAAGAGAAGAAAGAAAGGGTTAGAGCGGAGAGAACGAGGAGGACAGAAGGTGAATTCGCAAGATCAGCCTCTTTTCCGTTGGGTCTCATGGCCGGCAGGTTACTAAGCAACGCAAACATTACCAAATATTTTTAAGGAAGAACACATTTGGAAAAAGATAAAAAACGTGCTGTTGCTAAAATCAAGAAAATCCCCTCTCAGCCATCAACCACTCGAAGCCAAGATTCAGTATTAATATCACTTAACAATACACATATAGCACTTAAAATGATTACACAAAAAGTCATAACTTTGCAATATCAAAAAAAGTGCACAAGTCTGCTTCGTATGCTTCACAACCATAAGACTCTATACATAGCACGAAGAAGTCTGTGCACACGAATTTCAGAAACAATCAGTTCTAAAGATATAAGCCGTTAAGTTGTTTAGAAGCAAGAATATTTCACGAGCACCTGTTGCGGAGACATTCAACTTTGGAATCACATACCGACATTCTCGCATCATTGCCCCTTCAAAAATGATTCGAAGTCACGCAAAAATCTGGAAATTTACAATAACCTGCAATTCCTCCGAAATTTGAAAGGCGGGTCACCCAAGCATGCATGATCAGGACCCAGCTAAGTAACCAATATGCAACAAGTTGATATATGGTTTTTTAACGATCGCACGCTTTACCTGATAGAAAACTTCCAAAAAGCAGACAAATACTTCAACAAAAAAAACACCGAAATGTAAGCACCTGCAAAGCTAACTTCTGGAAAACTCGAAAATCTCTTGACTATAAGTTCGGAAACTCCTGCATAATTCGGTATTTTCCCAGCTTCCTTTTGAGCTTTCAGATCCTCGATCTGAAACATATCTGCTGAAATGTGGCTTTCGAAAAAACTCTACTCAACATTTCAATATAAAAAACGGCAAGTACCTGTCAAATGGGTAAGCACTGTCTGCTCAGTTTTCAAATATTATTACCAACTAGACCGTTTAGTTGCTATTATTAGCAACTAAACAAGAGTAAGCACTGTCCGCCCAGTTTTCAAATATTATTAGCAACTAAGCCACATATCAATAAGTGTTTGTACGTTCCACTCCGACGCTTGTGTCCAACACAGCAGTCTATCACTTAATCTGATGCTTCATCAAAGCCATATTTTAAGTGGTTTTCCAGCTGTCACTTGCAACAAACATGTCCAGAAGCGGGTAAAACACGGTTGTCACCAAAAACGATGGACTGAAGCCAAACCACGTTAGGAATCAACTTTCTTTACACGGTATTTCTTCTGCAATATCATGTTCACTGAATGTACGAAAGAACACTAGTGGCTTTCCAAAACGTAACTAAACAAAGAGTGTGAAGGGGGGGGGGGGAATCAAATTTCATAAAATATGGTAAACAAATATAACCCTAGATGTAAAATACGAAGAATGGCAATATGCAGTTCTGAGCAATTCGCTGACAGGAAGAGAAGAACGGAGAAGGGGAGGAAAGGAAGTGGGAAGGAGAGAGAAAGAAGAGGAAGTTCAGGTCTAGGAAAGGAGGAGGAAGGGGAGTCGATAATGAGAACTTTCTTAGACTGTTCTGCTGAGCCGATGAATCTACTAAGGTGTCCACTAATAGGAAAAGAATGGTTCCTGCTCTTACTCCATATCCCTCCTCTCCACTCACCCTATACACCCTGATGAGCGGATCGCACCATAAGAAAGTCATTATCAAAACATCCAACCTTGCTGAGCGCCCAATGGGCCAGTACCCTGTGAACGCCGCCTTTGGTGGTGTGTTTCATGTATTCGGCAATTGCCATCGCCATCGGCCACATGCCCGTGTCAATTAAGCGATCAATTAACGTCTCCACTTTTAGATCGTTTGACCTTCAATCCGGATAATTCACTTTCTATGGAAAATGGTAAGAGTTTTATCACTCACTTGTGACTTGATGTCGCATACGGGAAGGGAGTGCGCCACTTATCGACTCTATTTCGAACCCAACCAAACCAGGCAGTGGCCGTTCCCTTAAGCAGCTTTGAAACTTTCTTACGGGTTGAAGCTAACCAATACAATACAATCGGAATCAAATTATTATTTTAAAATTTTGCCCCATTCTATTAAAGTCTTGAGACACATACCTATTCACCATTAACAGCTTTCAGATACCAAAAAAATGTTTAGGAAATTAAGCCACTTGGAGGCCCACGGTGAGGTCGGTACCATGCATGCCTACAATTTTCAAAACCAAAAACAAAAAATAATCAAAACAAACAGTTTTGGCTGTTTGATGAAATGCACCGTTGCTAAACGTTAGGCCACGGTTTCGTTTCAACAAGACTGTAGAGGAGCGTTTAGGGCCGTACTAAGTGCTTCTGAACAGCACAAAACGATCTGCTGCTACAATTACCCAGAGAGTGCAATTGCAGAACGACGTACTGAAGAAAGGATAGTGGCATGCCGACATACGGTTGTCTAACTGCATTCAGAATGCGCATCACATGACACATATCCACAAACTGAGACGGATCGTGGCGTTGTAACAACGCGTTTCCCAATGATGCCGCCTAAAATATTAATTGCTAAACGTAGCAAAACACAAGCATTCTTCTTGGCGCAAGTGATCCGCTAATATGACACTCACAATTTTCACCAACAATGGAAAGCACGCCCTAAATGATCGACATATTTTTCCCTACGTTTCTCCGAGTAAATCAAGCGGTGGTCATACTGATTTCACTTTAAGAATTAGTCTAGAAGGCTGAGGAGATAGCGTGGTGTGGAAGTAATAACTAAAAACGAAAAAAATAAATGGCTCACTGGACTTGCTGCTCAATAGGCAGTAGCGCCTGTAGCCTATAACTGCCTCGGTTCCAACATACCCCACTCCTCCTTTCATGTCCTGCATTTGTTACTTGTCACCGACTTTAAGACTGCACATATAATCAATCATACTTATGATGAGATGGAGAACGAGGCGAGAAATTTGCGCTTGCCAAACTAAAATGGAAAAGCTTTTCGAATGGGAGAGTATTTCCGGTGGCTTCAACTATTTTGCAATAAACATTCTGCTTGCTCCATACTTTATTTTTGATCACTTCGTTTTCATAACTGGGAAAATACATAATGCAGACGTGTCTTTCTTCTGATAATATTACACAAACATCTGTAAGTTCTGAAACAGTGACAACTACTACGCCAAAACCACACTTAGCTACTTCGAAATTCTACGTATCCAAGTCAAACAAAACCAGAATGGTGGCGAAAAAATTCAACTGGCAAAAAGGCCTCTACAACTGCCACGAAGAAATAGTGGCAAACGTGAAACGGTCCAGGATGAATAGTTCCCCTACCTCCGCCACCCTTGAATTTTGACAAGGTAACTGTTAAACCTCATTTACCCATAGTCACGACTCACGAATACCGTACATGACTTAAACCTTCGTCTTCCACACAAACCCCAACAAAGGTTGTGGTGAATATAGCATGCAACCTTGAATTCAAAGCCTCTGAGGTGTGAGGTTATTAATTCTTAGCGCTCACTACGCATCACTCTCTAAATGAGGCTACCATATGCAACGGAACTGCACTCTTTTGTATTCCTACTTCATCGTATTTTGACCTGTTTGCTCTCTCTCGACGACGATGTGCGCCCCATCCACTTGTGAATGAAATCTGGTCTGACATGACCACATTCTACTACACTGAGCTCCTGCAGCGCTACTTCTATACCAGACGCGTTTCCAAAAACTCGACTTTTTAAACTTCTTGCTCTATATGACAACGTGGAAAGGGCACGAGAAACGAACAAGACGAACCTTCAGCAATCGCTTCTGCATACAGTGATCGAATTGATGAGCGGCGGCAAACAAACACTGACGCACTGCTTTGTCGAACTGCTGCTCTCAAAACGAAAACGCTGCCTAACGTCATTCCAGAATCGACTTTTTTCTGCTCCGTATTATTTTACAAAACTCCACTGACTTACGGAAAACACTTTCATGCTTGTTTACGAATAAAAAGAAAGCAAAAATACAGAAGGCAGAGAATTCTCCCCCTCATCTTAGTGAGCTTAAATGAACAGAAAATGATTGAATATCTAGTGATGTTACCGAACACTATTAATCCCCCCCCCC
>JPKZ01001313.1:722009-755966 GCA_000803305.1 Toxocara canis
GGGGGGGGGGAGGGAGGAAGGAAGGAAGAAATGACTCATAACACTCCTCGTCTCGTACACATGCATCTCTCAGTCAGAGACCTGAGTCTGCATCAGCATCCCCCGTTTCTACCAACCGCCCTACCCTTAATCGTTTGCGAATGAACTCGCCCGAATCACCACATGACTTCGACGACGCAAATAGCTACAGACATCTCACCATTGCATAGGACGAATATTTACTAGGCACTACACTGCGACAGACTGAAGAGACCTCTTTTATCCGATGAGTGTATAACTTGACTAGTTCTCAGTAGCTTATCGCTTGATCAAATTGTTAAGCTCAAAGTAGCTACAAAAACGAGTAAACGAAACGGTTGCCGAACTACTCGCTTCACTTTTCGATAAAATTAGACTAGGCTTTTTGGATTAAAAAAAAAGACCGCAGAAGGAATGTAGTGAAGATTATACTGCTGAAACGAGCGCACTGAAAACCAAAAAAAAGTTTGAAAGCTACCAAAGCTTGCGGAGCAACACCCTGCATTCCGGCGTAAAAATTGTCGCCCATTACAAATAATACTGTCATCTGAGCCGAATGGGATGTTAGCACATTCCACGCGGTTGGTCGGCTTGAGCCTGAAAAGCAAACCTTTGCGTGCCAAAGCGCTTGATCTCGAACACAATAGTTATTTCGTTCTCAGTTCCACCCCTGTTCTCTCGCCTTCTTCCCCTCTGTTTAATATTCAAGGTGTTTTTGCACATGCGTTCAGAAAACTTTACATTCCACTAATATATTAGCACAGTCCACAATTCGGACTGAGTAACGCAGTTCACCATTAACAAACTATTACTGCAAGTTTTGCCGCCAACGATGACTTCAAGAGCAAAATTTCGTCTTGCCTTCAAATACGCGTAAACAAAGTCTAAGCTTTAGCAGGGAAGGCTGGCTAACAGTTTATCTGTTGCTCAAGCTAGCGAAAAGTTCCTAGAAGATGAGCTTCTTTTTCTTCCTCTCCCACCAGTTCGATATTGCAACAGCACTCGCAGAACTGTTCAGCAAAAGTTTCCGCTTCCGCACTCTCTAGCAGACATACGCTTCTGGCCCTTTTTTCCTACTTAGTGTTTTGACAATATCTTTTTAGTATAAACATATGCACTGATCGTATGCTTGAAAGCATTAGGTGAGTGCAGTGGAAAATGCATGCAAGCTATTTACCCTTCCCATAATCTACAGCAAGCGTACTAGATCATGTGGTTGTTAAACCACTGCATAACCTCGATTAAAAACGCTGGGATGGAAAGTTTGTTCGGTATGCAAGGATGAACGCCAAAGAATTTCATTAACGTGGAGGTTGCATACGAGATCACAGAGAAACGCGATCGCTACTACTCTTATTCACAAGAATTCCCCAAGCAATCTTGCGTTCGGACGTCGTTTCAACAGGGATGGGAAAGAATCAAACCGAGGTAAACAATAATAATTGGGAGGAAGCTGAAAGCATAAAAGATCGATTCAACCTACATATAAATTTCTAATTAATTGCCTCCTTTGAAGCGCCCTGTTTTTTCGCTGACCTGAGGGAGATTTTCAAAAACATGAAAGGATGGAACTTGCTGTTTCCGATTTTAGCTTTCGAACAGCACGCTATTTTTCACATCTTCAGACTCTAAACGATTCAATGTTATCGCTGAATTTCCCCATCTGTTCATCAGTCTAACACACCTCATCAACCGTCCATTTTGTGCGCGAAAAAAAGAAAAAAAGCAACTGTTAACAAAGAAAGGCCGATGCTTAGGATGCATGCTAAGCGGTGAGTTGAAAGACTGATTTTGCATATATGCCAGACGCGTTTTTCGCAATTTTCTGAGATTATCACATCGAAAAAAACCTCCCATCACTGAATACCGGAAGAAACAGAAGGATATGAAGATTAGAAGGAATCACTCCTCTGGATGTATAGATATGCCCCTCAGCAATATTAGTGCCTTAAGCTCTGCTCCTGGAAGAGCATTCTAAAAAACCTCGATGTTTATACTCTACAGGCTAGATAAGCTTCCCAGCTGGACATCAAACAACTATAGACCAATCGCCTTTTACCCTGTCGGTCACCGAATTGGGGCTATGATACTGCGAATTCGGCTGGTGAGTTTTATATAGACCCTCAAGATCATGCTAGCAAAGCATAACTGAGGCAATTTCCTGAAGTCGGAAAAAGAACCAACGATAAATATCAGGGATTCGCCATGGGACAGGTTCCATAACCGAGTTTACAGCAAATATTCGATTCGTTTCTGTGAGGATGGCAAGACCAGTGTTCCCAGCAGTTCCATAGAAAATGCGCGACTCAGCTACCGAAACCTCCTGCAACAAACGCAAAAAAGCATGTTGGCAGCACTATGTTTCAAGTCCCTTACCTTAACCTTCATAAAGACGACACGTGTAACAAAGTAAGAGCAGTGAGCCCCGCCGATCCATTACAAGATAACGCTGCCATATTCGAATAAAGCTCATCAATATTTCAAATGAGAGGATGCGGGGGCAACGAATAAAGCACACAACTGTTATGCTCATATAAATATAAAGACAATGGAAAGAAAAAATCCAAATTTGAAAAGGAAAAAAACAAAAAACGAAAAAAGGGGACTTAAATTTACAAAAAAATTAAGTACCTACTTCCGCAGCTTAAATTTACAAAGAAATCTAGTAACTATTTCCGCAGCTTCGCTGCAATGACGGCCGCAAGCGCCATTCGGTTCAGAACCTCCATTTCTTGTACGGACAATGAAAAAAGTTCACAAATATTAGCTTTCTACAGTGAACATCCCCATTTAAAAAGCTCCTCTCCTCTAATACCTATTTAAGATAACTGAAATTCGAAACTAATTTGTTTACGCCTTCACTACTGCAACGAGGCTGCAGGTAGATACTTGCGGCACGTATTATTGTTATTATAACATCATCATTAAGTTGCCTAGCAATTACTCCGACATATAGTTGTATATAATTTTGCATTATTGGTAACCGTGGTAACCCAATAAACGCTTACTGCAACTTCCGCACCGAAACATTTGCAGGGAACAAACATGAAATGGATGAAGTTGAAACGTCTACTCCAACCCTCCTTCTAAACTGACAGCTTAGCACTGACGAATGTGAAATGCAATAATGAGAATAAGAGACAAAATGATAAAGGTGTGCAAAGATTAAACCAGACTAGTCTCACCTGTTCAACAGAAAAATGATTTCGAATTTTTCCAAGAGGATCGTATACGAGTACGCGACCTCTTGTGCCAACAACGATCAGCTGAAAATACGCTGTTAGAGAAACAAAAATCGACAATCATAATACTGTCTTCTTCCCTACTCGCTCTCTTCGTGTTTATTGTCAGTTTCACGCTAGACCCTTTAATTGTTAGTTTTTGGACACCCCTTTTGTGAAATGCCAAAGCACCGAAAAAGTGGTCCCCTCTTACAAAAAAGTGAAAAAAACTGCGAATTTTACATGCATCTCAGAAAAAGTACGGTATATGGTGTGGTAAATTCAGCTTATTATATTATCCACAGAAACCTATTTACCCGGTGACATCTGCTCCAATAAAGCGCGTGAAGACTGGGAACTCGTATGGATGATAGCTGCTTGCCCGCGCAAGTCTCGACCGTTATCTCCCAGGAAGATGCATTAGACGCCGAATTCGCTATAGCTGAAATACAAGGAAAAATGAAAATGGCAAATATGCTTTTGGCGAAAACACTGGAAAGCAGCAAAAAATCTAACAAAAAATTTTTCAGAACAACAGAAGGCAGCAAAACATCTCACATAAAATTTTTCATCTGACATAGTCGAAAAATACGCACGGAAAAAATGTGTGAGTTTCACTCTGAAAAAAAAACTACTCAAAAATCTCAACATCACTCAAGGTTATAGCAAAAACTCAATTTCCGGAATACGCTCCAACTAGAGTTTTAGATTCCCAACTTGTGATAAATTCTTCTGTTGTTTCAAATTATTTTTTACACCAACTGCAACAAGTGGTGCAAACAAATTTGCATTTCTGACAGCAACTAATTCATCCGGTCGCTCATTTCATTACTAAGCTATTGGGATAACTCATTTCCACAGATGAATATAATGCAACCGGTCGGGTGCTTAAACGTTTGAGAAATCAAACATGATAGAGTACAGCGTTATCAATTTGCATACATAAAAATTAAACTTTAGCATAATGTTTTTTTTTTTACAAGGAAAAATGAAAATGGCAAATATGCTTTTGGCGAAAACACTGGAAAGCAGCAAAAAATCTAACAAAAAATTTTTCAGAACAACAGAAGGCAGCAAAACATCTCACATAAAATTTTTCATCTGACATAGTCGAAAAATACGCACGGAAAAAATGTGTGAGTTTCACTCTGAAAAAAAAAACTACTCAAAAATCTCAACATCACTCAAGGTTATAGCAAAAACTCAATTTCCGGAATACGCTCCAACTAGAGTTTTAGATTCCCAACTTGTGATAAATTCTTCTGTTGTTTCAAATTATTTTTTACACCAACTGCAACAAGTGGTGCAAACAAATTTGCATTTCTGACAGCAACTAATTCATCCGGTCGCTCATTTCATTACTAAGCTATTGGGATAACTCATTTCCACAGATGAATATAATGCAACCGGTCGGGTGCTTAAACGTTTGAGAAATCAAACATGATAGAGTACAGCGTTATCAATTTGCATACATAAAAATTAAACTTTAGCATAATGTTTTTTTTTTTTTGCAAACTGCTCTTTAAAGCGAAGATTGTATTTGATGTTGAAGTGAGCTATAAGTTCACAGCTACTGCATGAAAATCACCTTCAATTCTTTAGTCAATCACTTCTGATGAGATCAGAATGGCTTTTACAAAACGTATGTAAGTGTCACGTGGCTAATTTTGACAAGACGATAGAATACTACGTCTTTCTCCAAACTTCTGCTATTGCAGTAATTCCAAAAAAACCATTAGTTGATTCAAAAATGCTTACTTCACTCATACAGTCAACATCTCTCAAATGGTTCCTAAGAAATCCAAAAGAAAAAAACAGAAGCAACTGTTAAGCACATTAATACTTTAATTTTTTGTGATCATAAGGCTTTGAAAACCTTTCAAAAATATAAATCGAGCACGTTATTCATTTAAGAGTCTGAAATCTTGGTTTGAAATCAAAAAAAAAATTAAATACGATGGAATTTAAAACCAAACATACCTATAGGACCCCCATATGGAGAACTAGCGAAAAGGGAGGATTCTTTTGCACCAAAACGTGTACGCTTGAGAAGAACATCTTTCCTGAAAGCATATGTAAGTAAGTCTATTAACGACTACTCTAAAAGGATACAAATTTAAATCGAAAAACAGCAATTTAAGTCCTGTGAATGATTTCTGTAAAACGATTAAAAGATCCACCGATCCGTAAGTGCCAGTGGTATTATCAGAAGATAACGGTTATGAAGCACAGATCGAGATCGTTTGCCTCTGCCTAGCCAAAATCACTGCTTTTCGGCGCCTTCCAGATCTCTTTTTTTTGTTGAGGAATGCAGTTGTCTAGCAGAGCTGATGCATTCTCTCACTATTACACTTGTAACCTGTTCGGTTTGAGCTCCTGCTTTAATTCATCAGATGAGCTTCTAACTTCGCACACACTCAACCGTTGTTAAGTCGCCGAACATTGCGGAACGATCGATTGATCGCTGAGATGTAGAATTCTTCCTATCTCTCACTGAATTTCGACGTCCCGCAAAATCCGGATTATGTCCCTTTCATTAAACTACCTAAAAAATCAAAAATTTACCAGTCTCGACACGACATGCAAAGGATTTCATCTGGGGAAGCCAGTCAATTATAGTCCAGTTTCTTGAAGCTCGCTTTCGGTGGGTGAATGTGAGCCGTCATAAAGGATTCAGAAAGCAATGATTTGTTCTCGATTATAAGTTCCTTCCAAAAACCCATGGAAACCGCAAGCATGGTCTATTAAATGCAAATGCGATATGCCTGGACTAATGCTGGCCCAAAGTGTGTTAAATTATAATCATTAATCACGTCCCTTCCACCGACCATTCGCCCCTTTCCTCATAAATTACGTAACTCTTAGGGTTTGGGAAATTTTACAGTCACATAATTAAGGTTTTATAACACATCCGAGATCCAAAACATATGTACATTACAAAAACAGTGCTTAAAACAAACCTTAACTTCAGAGTGTCAAGGTAGACCCAATCTTGCAATTCAGAGCCCATGAATTCTCTTTCTGAAAAAAAAAATATTAGTTTCATTTGGATGGATTACCTGCGTACGAACCACCAGCGAAAAATGTACAATTTTCAGACAAGAGAAAAATATCAGACCACTATTTATTATATGAAACTCGTACCACTCATCTTGATTAACGTTCAAGCAGTCGACATCAAAAGCACTATCTACCTCTACGCGATAAGCGAAAAAAGTGATTATCATTTACTGTCTTTGTTAGGGTATGATCAGCTTAGAGATAATCTCGAAATTCCAAACAAACGAACTCATCAGCGCGGAGTGAAAAAACTATTTGCAGCCTTAATCCCAACTCTCTGGTCGAAATTGAAGTGCTCACCCGCTCAACCCGCATCAAAAAAATTTGCGCTCGATGGTGGCGTTGCTGTGGATCTCCAACGCGTTTCTGGACTACCAGCTAACCGTTGGATACCTCGCGTAGGTGCTCCATGTTATGCGACCGCCAGTGGAATGCGTCAACAGGAAGTGAAAGATAGGATGAAGAGATGGTTAGATTTTACAGCAGCAAAGCAGCTCAGATTTATGAGATGAATAAGTGTGCAAGGAAATTCTACATAGGAAGAAGGGTCAAAAATTTTCGACAATCTAGCAAAATTTGGTCACGTGCGGCAAGCAAAATGTTCGACTGCACGCTCGAATACTTAAAAAGACCGCTGGTTCAGAGAGGCAAATTTTGTTGGCAAGTGAGGCGATCAAGAACAACTTCGGTTTCGTTGCCTGTTTTCGTTTGTTTCGAATGTTTATTAAGTTTCCTGTGGGATGTAACCTTACCTATGCGTTTGTTTTCAGCTATTTCACGCTAATGAGTGGGAAATATGCAACAACTCTCCGCGAACTGCCATTTTGAATACTTTTAAATTCTGAGGGAAATAAAAGAATTAAACGATTAAACCAGTGCCCCGGTCGAGAAATAATCTGGGAATTACGCACCGGATAAATTTAACAGCCAGACCACGCGAGTGTTACCGTTCGCCTTATAAGAGATTTTCATTACGACGACAAATTACACTTGAAAAATAAAGAATCATTCAACGAAGCAAACACACAAAGTGACATGGATGAATTCTATCCTGTGGAACAAAGCAGGAGAATAGCGAAACTGTTCCACGGTCACGAAAACAGAGTTGGTTGCTAGAAATGACGACATACATGTATCGACGACGAAGAGCACACGTCGCATATCTCCACGTATCACCGCGTAACGCTGCCTTCACGCAGCTTCTCGCACGTGCACTGAGAAAATTCTCGCTGTTTTAGCAAGCATGAACCGGCCACATATCGAAAACAAAACTACCACCCTCACAATTTTCAGATTATAGCCAAGTATTGAACGGGATTTGCACAACAACGCATTCATTTGTCTCGCCCAACACAATCCCGCAACCCCCTCACCTCTTGAACTAACAGATGCATTAGGCCCTGAAATTATACCACCACAACTGTTCTCACGAACCGTTCTTAATTTTAAGTGACATTAGAAAGCTCTGAACATTGGAAAAAAAAATTGCAGGAGCTCGTGCGAATTCAAACTGACGGCAACGACGCGCAAATTTTCTGTTGCAGCTAAAAATATGCATCGCTCACGACGGACGAAGGACGCTGGCTAAGCCAGAACTCGCTAACGAGATTCGGTCCCGAACATTTTGGTCTGCATATCTAGTTCTCGCATATTCAGTTCCGTTGCTTTTGGTATTCGGGTGTGGGGGACTTTAAGTACCCAGACATTGGATGGAGTAACCCTTCGTTTAATTACGTTAGCAACCACAAACATTTCGCAGAATTGATGGTTAATTATAAATTTTGCCAACACGTCTCTGGCCCTACTAGCACAAACGCCAATAGTAGTACCATATTTTACTTGCTTTTAAGTTCTAAATCTGAAACAGATGCGGTTATCTTATCGATGGTCCCTTCTGCACATCAGATCACTGCGCAGTGTTCTTTGATATATCTACCTCCCTTAAACAAAATAGTACATCTTATAACAAATGCAATTTCCTTAAGGGCGACTACCGAGCTGCCAACGAGATTACTACATCATTAAATTGGTGCAATATATTCTCGAAATGTTCTTCTGTTGTGGCATAATCCATATATAGTACGATTCCCTGCAGCGTTGTTCATCGTCGTAGCTGTTAGCCACGTAAAATCAAAGCCTTTGCTGCTACCGTTAGACGCTGTTGGAGAGGAAGAAATTTGATTGGGTCCCTTCTTTACAAATCGTTCAACCGAAAACTCAAGAGAATCTTGTTTCGCTTTAAGGCCCGCTATGAAACTCAATTAGTCAGCCTTATCAAGCCTTACATTATCAACATCAAAAAGTTTTGTTGGTAAGCTAACGGGAAACTTAAACGCAGCGATTACATAGGACTAATTCTTGACAATTTTAATAAAGTGGTCACTGATGATCAAGCTTGCGCCCGCCTTTTCCAGGGCTTTTTTATGCCCGTACATATAACTGACAACAATGATGCAGACTCCGACGTACCTCCTTCCGCCCCTGATTTCATCTTCCTAGATTACATTGATATCAGTGCTACCGATGTCAACAAGGAACTCAAATCTCTTTTGGGCCGTAATAAAACCTCTCCTTATGGCATCCCAGACATCTTCCTCAAACAAGAGCGGTCCGTACATACCATTTCATTTCCAATTTGTCACTTGTTCTGTCGTTCGCTCGTTACTGGATGTGTTCCTAGGTGGTGGAAAAAACCGATTAACCGTCCTATTTATAAAAAGGGATCTGAGATGAAAAGCCTTCAAAATTACCGACCCATATCCTTCACTTGTGGTGTGCCGAAAGTGATGGAGAGGCTAATTGCCTCTCGCCTCAACGAGGATTTCAGTATCACTCACTTATTCTCCCCACGCCAATATCGTTTCCTCAACAACAGTTCGACTACAGCTGTTCTTCTTAGGGCGCATCAGAACTGGCTTTCTCACGTTGACTGTGGCGGCTACACTGACTGTGTTCACTTTGACTTCAGGAAAGCGTTTGGCTCACTTTCTTTGCCAAAGCTGTTCCTCAAGCTAAAATCCTACAGAATCAAACGCTCACTGCAACATTGGATTCGCGACTTCCTTTCCGGTCGCTCCCAGGCAGAACGTGTTGGAGACTGCACACGTGATTTTCAACTGATCAGCAGTGAATTTCCTCAAGGATCCCTCTTGGGCCCGTCTGTCTTTCTTATCTTTATTAACGACCTACCTGACTGCCTTCCATCTGACCACAAATGCTTCCTATTTGTCGAAGATGTCAAACTTTTCACCACCACCGTTAACCTCCAAGTTATTTTAAACAGTATTGACCACTGAAGTGGTTGCTTCCCCTGGTTCCAGACAAAGCAAGTCTCATTTGATTTGGCCGAACTGATCCGGAAAATCCCCTTCTGGTTAACGGCTGAGCGTTTTCATCTAGCAGTGCAGTTAAAGATCTGGACGTTAAGATCGATAACAACCTCAAATTCAACGACCGTAATGCTAACATTGTAAAAAAAGCATGCGTGGGTTTCCCTTATTCTGCGAACATTCTCTTCCGGAGATGTGACTCTACTCATTGATTTTTCACAATCTACATTACATATTCGTCTGTATAGTAATCGATTATCCACTTACATCAAAAACACTCTCCAGTCGTTTGGTTCAGTTCATTACTTTGCTCATTTGTTTAAAAGATGGGCAGTTCAGTAGTTGCAGTAGTGCTTAAAATTTTTACCCCTAAATAATCTAAACTTGGCATTTCACGTGTTTAGTGATGAAGAGTTCTCTGAAAATTATCCGAAATCACTGCACTTTTAAACGGGAACTGGTCAAGCTTTTCCACATTTCGTAAAAATTATTTCAGTTGTTTTTCCAAAGTTTAACAAATGAAATCTGCTAAAAAATCTGCACTCAAAACTCTGCAGCAATGATAGGGGATAAGGTTGCTTTAATAGTGTAAAATTTAATGAAACAGGAAGGCAACCTTCATGAGTTAGTCTGTTTGTTGGTTCAGTGCGATATTAGGCATTTGCTGAATTTTAGCTGAACATTTGTCTGTTCACTTTTTAAAATCAGTGTAGTTCAGCCAATCGATATCTCTTGTAATCTTATTTCTTACAACTTACTGTAATTTGTTTAAGAAGTGGTATACCTATATTTTTCGGAGCCCTCCTTCCAGCAGCCGGTGATCGCTTAAAAGTTGTAATATGTTCATTTCGTAATTTCCTATTCCCGTCCTTCCTGCCACGTCATTCGGATGGTTGCGTCCGGGTTCTTTTAGTAAGTGCTCACTTGTTGTGTATTGTGGAACTATACAGTGTTGCTAAAACATCATCTGATCATGCAGACTTGTCTAAAAAAACAGGCCTGTCTTGCTGGGTGCGACTATAAAAAAATTGAACCGGTGCTATGTTCCTGATAAATTTGGGAAAATTTTTAAAAGCGTTCTGTTTTACTCCGTCCGAGAATTCCTCCTCTTGTTGATATGAATTTTAAAATTTCTTCCTCAGAAATCTTCCAACATCCTTAAGCATTCTACGTCCAGTGCAGGAACTGTTCCATAAAAGTAATAAAAATATTACTAGATTATCGAAGATGAAGGGGAAAGAATATTAAGTACGTTTTAAGGAAATTTTTCTACAGTCCAAATTGAAACAGTCGAATTTGTTTCATAAATATCCTGTAGCCGAACGGTGAGCAATTATTTGCACATAAACAATTGCGATCGCCTAACCACTGAACAGTTATTTTTGCATTCGCTGTAAATTCGTGATGCTAACATGACTGAGTCGCCCGACAATGGCGCATTTATGTGGCAAATAATCCGCGCAACTGCGTCGACCAAATTCGAGAAATTGAGGAAACAGATCGTAGTTAGGGTTTTTGGAGGAAATTCTTCGTTTTCAGTGGTTGACGTTCATGTACCATTCAAAAGTTTCAAAAACATTAGATTTAGCACTTTCCTATTGTATCTCTCCGAATCGCTGGATTCTGCTAGTGTATAAGCTAGCAATTAAGTGTAGATAATACAACCAGAAGCTTTTCTTTGTTATTGTTGTTCCGTATAATTAATATTATTTACCGTGATTCTTCTCGGAAAATCCTTTAACTACCTTATTGAAGTCCATAAAAAAAACACGTTTACAATACGCGAGCTGAACAACTACGTCAGCTTAAGCGATGTGACGAACTTTTACAAGAATATCATCAATGGCTTTTGGAAGTACTCTAAAGCAGGTAGAAAAGAAGTAGAAAGAAGATCCATAGACGACGCAGCCCTTTATAGGATCATTGTCCCATTGATCTATTGATCCGTTGTACCAACGAAAAAATAAGAAATACGATACGTAGGCGAACGTTCTCAACAACGCTTAAAATATTTATTGTAATAACATTAACATACAACGAGTTTTGTCTTGGCTGGAAGTTTGCTTTCTACATAAATATATACGGCTTTCTTATTGATAAGTTCCTTCTAGATGAGGCTGACCCTCGTTTTCTGTTGTTTTGTTATATTAGCCAATCTATCGGTGCAGCAGTTTGCTCGATCAAAAGGCGGGGGGACTGTAAGGTTGGGGGGAAGAGGGGGAGGAGAGAAGAAAAAACAAAGGAAAAGGATGAGAGGAGTAAACTGCTGCACCGCTAACTCGTCAGAGATCCTTGGCGTTACGTTCCACGACGAGACTTGTTTAGCGGCGACTGAATAGACTCGCACATAATTTCCATCGGCATGGAGTTGGCTGATAATCTGCAAATAACCATACTTGTCTAGGCTTTCATTAATGAGTCTTTAGAATTAAAGATAACCTTTTAAACATGAGCAAATCGACTGCCTTTTATGTGCTTGTTTTAAACAATGTTTTCAGTACACATTTTAAAAATCGCAGTGGCTGGATATAAATCAACCAGAAGGCTGAAGTTGTCAACAAGTGTGAGAACGGTAAAACTCCTCAAAGTGTTCAAACATTGTTCCAGCGATAATAGGCGACATTGCGATGTGAGGTGCTCCCGGGAGGCAATTTTAGGTCGACAAGGCAGAGGGAGGGAGGGAAGGGGGAGAGAGACAGTGGACGACAAGGACCACCATGAGAAGGAGGTCAGGAAACGATTGGCCGAGCTGGCACTCAGCCGAAGAAGTCGAGGAATCTCTTCCCGGCCAGTTCTCTGAACAAAGTACTCCTATCATATTGCTAAGAAACCCCGACTAGGTGAGAGCAGTATGAAGCACTGAAGAATCAAATTCTTTGAAATGCTGTTTGAAACAGTCATTCTAGCAAAAAATGTCCATGTGAAACATTGAGTTAGGATTGATTTATGAGCACCGATCTTGAGACGTTCGAAGTTCGTTGGAATATTCTCGCGTTCAGCTAATTTTAAGTTTAAAATTATTTAGTAGAAACGATTTTAGTCATAAATACGGAGACCCTTCTGATGGATAATCCTTCTGATCTACTTTGGCTAGTGGCCGTCTCATGATCCATAGCACAATGTAAACCTGGACGATTTCTCTCTTCGCTGTCTTCAAAGGATGGCCTTGATTTTTTTTGTAACTAGGAAAAGCAAAAAATCTGATGAGAGTTCATGACAGAAACAAATCGAAGGGCTGGCTCCACAAATACGTACCACAAAATTGATGAATGGGAAAAAAAGAAGACCAAATACGCAACCGAAATATTCTGTTACGATATTGTAGATTAGGCCTACATATGGTTTACACAGTAAATTAATAATTAATGGGTGTCATAAATTCTATTGTTTCTAAACAATTCCCATATGATCGCTCAGGTGAGGAAGAGATGGGCGAATGAAACGTTTAAAGTGAAGGAGGAACACCAAACAAAACATAAATACAAGAGCGAATAGGCACCATAGAAATTCGAAAAAGCGATAACGCTGAATTCGCTATTTGCCAGATTTTCTCCATCGTCAACACTCTACAATCTTGAGGAAATTTTTTTTTCGAAACTGTTCTATTACAATTTGTAATACACTAATCTGTAAGCTAAAGCTAATGGTGAGCGCAAATTGTTCCCGACATTAAAGCATTTGTAAAGCATAAATCGTACCATAAGAAATTTTCATGATATGGAATGTGCTATGCCATTTTCATTGGGAAATCGAATACGATATAATGGAACACTGGCAAAAGTGAAATTTTAAAAGCGTTTTGGGAGAACAATTTCCAAACATCGCAAACGTATCGGAAGGAGGAAACAGCGATGTCAAAAAAAGATCGGAAACACAAAAAAAATCGTAATTGGAACGCTTAGATTCACCTTAACATTGGATGCTAGAATCAGGCGTTTAAGAAAAATTCCGTAAAATTCGCAGTACAAGTGGCGCACAGTTATGACAGGCCCATTTGCATCCGAATATTTGAGGTTCAAATTCCGCATGTTCGTCATTATCTTTGCCGATTGTGAATTTTTGCTCGCATGTATCAAGCATTGCTCGATCGTTTAATCGCTACATCACGAATCTCTCTGTCGTCCCTTCTTCCTGATCCTTCTCTAATGTTTTCGCTTTCTGCTCATTTTCACATCAACATTAACCATCGAATGATGTCGATTTCGAGATTAGGCAAAACTATATTTGTGTTTTTTTGTACCTAGGGAAGTTGAGGCATTATTAGCCATATCCGTTATGGAATCAGTCCCAAATCCAGTCGGAAATTGCAGTATAGTGATTATACTAGACCCGAATCTGGGACCAATTTTCCATAACAATAAAAAAGACAAAGATTATTTTCATGATATGGAATGTGCTATGCCATTTTCATTGGGAAATCGAATACGATATAATGGAACACTGGCAAAAGTGAAATTTTAAAAGCGTTTTGGGAGAACAATTTCCAAACAACGCAAACGTATCGGAAGGAGGGAACAGCGATGTCAAAAAAATATCGGAAACAAAAAAAAATCGTAATTGGAACGCTTAGGTTCACCTTAACATTGGATGCTAGAATCAGGCGTTTAAGAAAAATTCCGTAAAATTCGCAGTACAAGTGGCGCACAGTTATGACAGGCCCATTTGCATCCGAATATTTGAGGTTCAAATTCCGCATGTTCGTCATTATCTTTGCCGATTGTGAATTTTTGCTCGCATGTATCAAGCATTGCTCGATCGTTTAATCGCTACATCACGAATCTCTCTGTCGTCCCTTCTTCCTGATCCTTCTCTAATGTTTTCGCTTTCTGCTCATTTTCACATCAACATTAACCATCGAATGATGTCGATTTCGAGATTAGGCAAAACTATATTTGTGTTTTTTTGTACCTAGGGAAGTTGAGGCATTATTAGCCATATCCGTTATGGAATCAGTCCCAAATCCAGTCGGAAATTGCAGTATAGTGATTATACTAGACCCGAATCTGGGACCAATTTTCCATAACAATAAAAAAGACAAAGATTAAAAACTTACAGCGAAAGGGAGTAACAGTATATAACCGTTAACAGTCAGTTCGCGATATACAAAGAGATTTGCTATCTGCGATGCTTAAGAAACAAGTATGGTCAAAAACATGGTCCATATAATACTGCCTACAGAGCTTTTTTCTTGATGAGATTGATTTAGACCAGTTTTTTTTAGCAGCTAATATTGCTTGAGCATGAACGTATTTTGCATGAGTACTATGTTCCATTCTTTTGTAATATATTTCCTAGGTCTGCGTAATATGTACGATTTGACAAACGAATATGCAAATGCAAACTCACCAGATCGGATAGCCCTTCTTGGTTCAACTGGGAAATGATTAGATGCAGTATACGGCCTATATCCTCTAGCAATTATAGTTGAAACAAGATCCTCATCCTAAAACAGTTTCTAGTCGACAGTATTTAAATTCAAACATATAAACGAATAGTTTCAAAAAAATTTTTCCTCCATTTATTTCCTCTTCAAATGAGAAATAACTTCGAAATTTTCAACGATTTCTGCACTAAAGATTACGGGCTCTGTATGTGATAGTTACTTTACTTGATCGCTAAATTCGCAAAAATATCGCATGGAGATGCCGTGCATTAAATTTTCCATTCTCAGCAAAGAAATTCTCGCTGACTCCTCCTCAAATCGTCTACTCTTATGAAATGTTCGAAGCATGCAAAACCCGTTGCAAGCTCACGCGTTTTGTCAACATTCGTCTCAGCAAAAAAAGTGCACTTTTCCACACCGTAAAAACTAAAGTTCCCTGCATCCTAGCAATTTAGGCAAAAATCACACACCGAGAAAGTCGAGAAACAAATCGTCGAACGTCCGCCTAAAGGATGGCGAACCCAAAAAGGCGATGATAAGGCCGCGGAAGTTTGCCGCTCTACGCATAATACTAGTATAACCCTTGCAACCGTTATTTTTCTCTTTTGATACGCAATGATATCTTATAACATTGTGCTGGAAATTGCAATCTTTAATTCCTGCCAACCAATCAAATCATGGTGGCTATCCTTGGTTATCATGGCTATCATGGTGGCTATAATTGAGATTTTCAACAAGTGACTTCTGTTGTACGATTAGACAGCAAATAAATTCGATTCGCACAAACGCGATCACAATTTCGCGACCCTAGGAACTACGTTGATCTATTCTAATTTTTAGATGAGAAATTTCTGATGCCATTCATTAGCATATTCCATAGCGAAATTGTGTTATTTAGTATGTAAGAAGCAATGAACTTACGTAGTATGCGCGACTGTGGGCCATACTGCTCAACAGTGACAGCAAGAAGTACGTCAAAAATGTACTCATCTTTTGCATGCCTATATTTAGATGGTTACCTGAAAATTGCATTCTTTAATTGCCGCCAGCCAATCAAATTATAAAACGTACGCGTCAACTGGACACATTTGTATGAATAATCTCGGCTTAAGCATGAAACATGCTCACTGATTTTATGGCAACAAAACGAAGTTTGGATGCGCTGGAAGGTAGGACACGCAATACAACGATCGTCAGTGAAAATGCAATAAAGCACATCATAGCGGCATTTTATTGGGGTGCAAAGCACGACACAGTGTCTCCATTATGAAGTTGCCACGGTGAAACCATAGATGCCCAGACGACAATATTGAATCGACAAATGAAAAAGAAAAACATTGGAGAGGAATACGAGCTAGCTATCGCACATAGTTTGACCAAGTGCGCTACCGGTTCACCTTCCGGTTTTATCTGTCAATCGCAGATCCCATGCGTCCATTTATCAATTTCTTTTTTTGAAAGCTCACATTTCCCATAGACTTCTACCTTCCAAATAAACCTGAAACGAGAAGAGTACTATCGTAGGATATCCCTTTAATACGGCATTACGCCTTCTTGTTATGGTATTAGCGATTAAAGAAAGGGCATAGAAAAAAAAGACGAACTGGGATTAACGAGCATGAACGAGTTCATGTTCGTCGGCAGCGCGTTGACGCTCGCAGTAGTTGGCTTGATTTGGGCACTGGTATACGAAATGTTGCGTATATAATGAATGAAGTATTGCGGCGAAGGTTAAGGCAAAGGTTAGGCGGAGAAGCATCGGATGCTGAGAGAATGGGAAATACGGGAGACATTTTTTTTTGGTTTGACTTTCTAAAGCAATTTTTATTTTAATTCTTAGTCTTTAAATGGGCATTGGTGGGCGTTTACTACTACGCCTATTTGCAATGCCAATAGCAATGTCATACTTACCTTGGATTACTACTGTACGGATACACTTCCAGGTTCTCGTTGATCTTAAAAAAGTTTTTGAACTTGAACCAGCTATGAACTTCACATGAAGCGTAACGTTTGTTCAGTTGTATTTTAATGTGCCTTCCGTGTGTTTCTTCGAAGAAGTCTACAGGATGCACATTAATACGGGACCAGAGCATTCGTACATATTGCACTATCAAACGACGTGTACGTCCACCTGTTCATTCGGTAGTTCCAAACTGCTAACCCAGAACAACTCTGGTCATAAAGCTATGGCTATATGACAGGATGATCATTAAACGATGCTATCATGTCGCTCTGTCAATTTCAGAAAAATTTCACAGGCAGTGGAACAACAAGCGAAACGTGCATTCTGAAAATTTGATAGATTTTGTACAACCGGTTGCTGAAACTGAAAAAAATTTTTAGTTCAAGGAACTGTAAGAAGTCAGCTCAGTGAGAAACAAACATATTTTCAAACATTTTCCACTTTTTACCCATTTACGCAATCACTTGGCCTCATATTCGGAAACATAAAAGAGCATTTTTGGCAGTGGTGGAGAGTGCATTTTGTTGTGCTTCTATGAGGAACGTATAAATGAAAACTGATTGCCGAAACATATCGACCGTTACTCGTTAAATAACGCTGTACCAATAGAACGCTTCCTACAATAATACCGAGTACAATGGCCTATCAGTGCAGGCAACGTCGTTCAACTGCAATGACTTCGTTAGTAAGACGCAGGTACACACCAAAAAGAAATAGCAGTAGAACGAAGACGAAACTTTAATCCACCTTAATCTAAATTACATCTCCGAAGTTATTTTTTTACTCAATTTCAGAATGATCCATCATCATCAAACGAACACTTCAATTGTAAACGATTTTTTGAAAAAGAATTCACAATGTAACATTTGCACCCATATATGTCAGCAATGAAAGAATGCAAACGCCACTCAATTATAGACGTTGCAGAAAAAACACTTTATACAGCTCATTCACGGCCATAAAACATCATTTCAACGTGAGATGCAAAAAAAAAAGACTACACGCAAATGTGTATATGCCACCAAAATGTCGTCATTTAAAGCTTTAAGTGACAAAGCTGAGTAAAGGAAAATCGCTGACCGAAGTGTGGAATCAAAGTTTCAAACAATAAATATACTCACAGCACATATTGCAGTTATTATGCTTTGCGATGCTTTCATTATTTTAAAAATGAAAATAAAAATACTAAATGCAAAGTAACACAGCAACGAGGCCAACCGTTGCATGAAAACCATATCTGTTTTATTCACGAGTAATTGTAACGCACCAGTGGCATAAAATGAGAATATTCAAAGCATTATATGCATCCATTAGACAAATTTCACGTAACGATGCATGATGATCTACGTCTGACAAATAACCTACTCAAATTAATGAAACGCACAAAGGTGACGTCAAATGTTGTCATTAGTTCGCATTTCAATTCTCAGCAACTCTTATCGCGCAGCAAGCTCATGAGGTGGCTTACTCGATTCGCAAAAACAACGAGTCTTATGCTCGCTAATTCAGACGAGGAAAGAAAGCGCTGTGCTCAGGCTAAGGTCAACTGAGTATACATTTACAAACTTCGATTTGGCAAGTTAGAATTGAACAAACGTGAAAAAAAAAAACAAACTCTATAAAAGTAAGCTTGAAAACAACATGCTCGGAAAAAGCAAGCCCAAAGTAAGCTGGCTGGTAATAAGTAAGCTCGAAGTTAGAAAGGTTCAAGTGAGAGATAAAAGAAGCAATCCGGTTAATTCTTCTGATCACAGCGCAAATTCCCTCTTAAAAATGATGTCAAGTTTTAAACATCTACCACAATCAACCGCAAACTTAATAAAGCTTTCTCCACAATCTTATATTAGAAACCGATCGTAAAATTTGATTCATCTTAAACACAATTCCAACAAAAAAACACCACCATGCGGTTGTAAACATTTAATTCAGCTGTTCAGCCAAAAGCAGAAGCTCATTCTTTATTTCAGCGGAAGCTATTTACGGCTAGAAAACGCGAGTAACGATGCGCAGCTTATGTTATGTTGGGTTCAAGAGTGCATATCTCCATACATAGTTAGTTTTACGCATATTAATTCCGCTTTCTCATGCCTTATAAAAGTATAACTTGTTTATCTTTTAGCACATTTCATTGAATTTGGAAAAACGATCGCAAAACATCAACTGGGAAAGCCTTTAAAAGTTGTGACTGCTTTACAGTTTTGCCTCAGACGACTATCGCTCGCATACGGATGCCATATTTAATAGGTTATAAGGCCCGAGTTTAGAGCTGTTAGCAAATGCTTGAAGAGTATGAGAGTGGTTTGAGCATGAAGTACACATCGTCATATGCAAAATCCAAGCGAAGAGTAAAACTTTTGTTTTGTATGTTCTAGCTGCACGGTTTCTAATCACTTCTTCAAAAATCCGCATTTGCATTAAACATTCTTGAACCAAAAAGCAAGTGGATAGAAAGTGGGAAAGGGTACTAGGAACTGATGGTTGCCGAACGGCTGATGTGATGATGAATCTAGCAATTGCTATGGCGTTGCAAAAGTGCGAAAATATAAAACGTATTTAAATCGCCGCATCATCATTGCTTAAAATAAACGTCTCTCGAAGAGATTATTTGTTTCTTTTAGCTAAAACACCTCCATCAGAGAATGGAACAGCCTCATTTTTTGGTAGCTGAAGAAGTGGGTGCTATTGTAGCACCACGATTGGTCATCTACAACGCGATACACACTCGAGTGGCATTTGTTACTCTAATTGAGCGCTGCATATTGCATTGCATTGCAATATTCGTTGCACATGAATGATACGGTTATTGTGGTTTGATGGTTCTCGATTCATTTCGATGTGTTCCCCCCAACTTTAGTTCATACATAGCATTAAAACGTTGCACTGAATAAGCGTATATAGCCTCTTCCAAAAGTGACGACAGTATGTCTGACCTCAGTCATATGTGAAAAAAATTTTAAAATTCAACAGCATTGTTCCGAAGACAAATAAAGGAAAAAGTGAGTTGTAAAATGGACATTTGCACATGGCCTCACATGAACGATGGCAATTGAAATGGGACTCGATCGCATGATGTTCTTGTTCGTACTTTCAGCTATCGTTATGACGACCACAATAACAATATACGTATGCGTGCAAAGGTTGGCACGTAATGAAATGTAGGAATTGAAACGCTATTCGATGATATCACGCGCGACACATGCTGCTGTGACGTACTTGAAATTCTGCCTTAAACATTTCAAAAGTGTACCAACACGGATGACTTAAAAACCAAATCGGTCTGAAGATTATTTAAAATAGATCAACAGCGAGCACTGTCAAGTTATTTTGGACGGAGCAATTTATTAACGGCTGGGGAACACGTCAGGATTATTATTCATTTTTTGAATATTAATGCTGTTGATCAGTTAATCTGGGGTCAATCAGTATTTGCCTTATAAGAGTTGAAGAGGGAAAGTAGTATTCAAGTTGGCATATCTAAATTGTCTGGAAAAGCAATTAGTTCCAGAAAATGATATGAAATTAAGCTATAAGTGAACAGAGTAGAATTCAGGCATAGCAAAGCACTACCTTCTCAAAAATCAGGCATGAGCGACTGAATAAAAACTGATGAAAGATATGGTCAACAGTACGTTCTTCTATCCTATGAAGGCTAATCAACGCTGTATTACTACTTCAAGAAAACCCCGTTATCATACCTGTCTTTGCCTCCCATCTTTAACTTCCGAACGCTGCCGATTGTGGAATTGGTTATGCGGTAGATGGTGTAACTTTGACAGACAGTGCCACAATAAGTGGTCACGGAAAGCTTCATCTTGAGAGATTCTGAAATTTGGAATGAACAAGATTCTAAATTGGCATGATGTATGAACAAGGAAGACGCGATCGTGGAGCATTTATGAGATGGCTCCGTTACACAATTTTTTGCACAAGCATTTGTTGCACTCTCATATGCACAAGAAATTGCTCAAAGCATTTCAAACTTCATGTGCTCTCATCAGTGTTCGTGAAGCGATTCCTTTTCAAAACACTAAAGAACGAACCGGAAACAAACATCCAAACCGAAATTGATGATTTCATTCGTAACCTTTCCGCTATTTCAGTGAAGAGCGAAAAAAAACGAAAATTTTTATAACGATCATCACACTGGAGAGCATTATGCTCTACGTTTGCAAGGATTACCAACAATTCGAATCGGCACTCCTAACAATGTATTGGTTCCCCTTTAAATCATCTGTTGACATTATGGAATCGACAAACACTCACCGATCAAAATACACTGTAGCGCTTACATACTCGCTTATACGTTGACGACTGCAAAATGGCGTAACGTTATAAAAAATTCAAAATCACATTTCACAAGGATCGAAGTTGCAAAATGACACATTTGAGAGTATACAGTCACTCGTTAAACAAAACATTGCATATCCACCTCTATGTGCCACAAGTGCGTTCGTTGCCAGTTGGAGCTGAGCGTGAAAGCGAAATTTTATTTGTTTGTTTCGTATCTGTTTTTGCAAGTTATTCTGCAGAACGTTTTCCACGGAACACTGTTGAAGTGTTGTGTGCATTTAAAGATTTGCTCGGCGTTCGACGACTGTCCACACGAAATAAGCAAATTTCGATCCTGCGAATGAACTTTCTAAAGTCGAATTAAACGGAAGCAGTAACACGCTTTCCACGCTAGTAGAGTTTTTCTAAAAAATAATTAAATAATGAAAATGTGATTAAAAATGTTGAAGACCGATGTATTAAATTTTTTCACAAACCACTCATACTTGTTTTTTTTTTTCAAATGGGCTGCCTCGTTTGTTTTTTTTCTTTCAATCTAAAATATCTCTGTATGCGATTTATAAATTCATACCGTATTTAAAATCGCTTACAAGTATTCGTATTTCATTGAAAACTTATTAAATATTTATTTACAACTTATGTAATCCGTTTCTAACTTGGCTACTACTGCTAGTGAAAGCGTCTTAAGTTTATAACGGTTAGTCTAAGCGAAAACTTTATCGTGTTTCACCAATGATACGATCGCGTGATTAGTGCTCGAAAGTTTTCAAATGCAAGGACGCATCGTCTTGCCTGCATGGTGGCAACGAATAAAATCTCTGCAAAATCCGCTCGGATTTTTCTGCTGAACAGATATTGTTAAGTTGCTCTGAACGAGGAATAACTCTTAAAGAAATCGGAATAAGTACCAGTTAAAGTCCTAGAGCGTTACAGCATCGTTTGGGAACTATACATCATCGCATTTTCATGAAAAAGTTCAATCGGATTTGTCCAAGAATGTCAGTAATAGCAGTTTTGGGATAATCAGCATGCTCGATTTTGACGCTTGAATTGGTTGGGCACCGAGTAAACGAATAACGCTCATAATTGTCAGACATCATCCCCTTGGAAATGAGTGAGAAAAAAAAGGCAGAAAATTTCCGGATAACTAGTGAATCGTCAAATTTCTCATAGAAATTCTCATTTTATCCGTAATCCAGTTTTTCGTCAAAGAAAGCAAATAATAAAAAGAAGTAATAGTGATATTCTGCAAAATTTTTCATCCAGAAACAACGACAAATTGGAGGGATTTCAGCAACACAAGAAACTGCTAAACCAGTGAAGATATTATATGAGTCTGTAGCACGCAGATATCTTCCTAAGAGGCGCAACAAAATTCGATCAAAAAATGTTCAAATATCGGGGAACGTCAATTAGAAACAAGGAGATGAGAAAAGGCGACAAATAGACTATGCTTCAGCAAATGTAAACGTTTGCTGAATATAAAAGTGAAAGTAAAAATGAAGCGAATGGAGGGCTCGATCACTTGTGTTTAGGCAAATCACATGAAGCACTTCAATCAATGACCGTGGGCTTCTGGTCCTTGTTTCGTAAGCGTACAGACCTTATGATGATTGTGTCAATTGCCGAAAGTTTCAATTGCAATTCCGTCTGCAAAGTCGAACATAGTTGGAAAAAATTCAGTTTAAGATATTATGCACTATCGTTTAAAAAGTAGCAACAAGTGTTGAACCTCGCCGCATCATATTCTTTATTTGGGTGAGTGTTGGTTATCGAAACGATGAAAACCAATAAAGTGACTTTTCGGAAAACTTCCCAAAATTATTTCTATTAGTGATTATCGAGCGTTTTCCTTGTAAAGTACATCTCGAAATAACTTTCTCTTTCAAAAAACAGAAGCTTAAACAATATTAGACACAGATAAGCACAATATGCTTGTTTACTGGGGAGAGAAAGTGCTCGGCGACAGTCATTATATCGTTATTGAAGTGTGCTGCTCAACCGAACTTCATGAATCACAACAAAAATGTTGTGGTTGGCCTGTGTAATGTGGTGCTTTTAAAAAAATATATGGAGAACAAATACGAACAGTTGGAAACATAAATTAGAATTGCAAAAAAGGAAAACTCCGCGGCTGTGATTGTTCATGATGGAGAGATAGGTATAAGAAGGGGACAGCGATGAAACGCTGAAATGAACCATCAACTGAGCGCAACATCAATCTGATGATTCTCTAAAAAAATGCATAAAGTCATATGGAGTGGTTTGTCATCGAATCGCATCAGGTGGTGCAGAGATTTGGACATAAATAAATGAATATTAGGCACTTTACGATTTCGCTAAAAGAAATATGTCACCATTATTTGTCAGGTGTTACATCGTTTAAGAGTTACCTGAGAAAATTATTATATTTCACTCCTCTTTGTCAGGTGAGCGGAATTTTGGTTTCTTTCTCAATTTTTTTTTGTTGGAAAAGCTCTCATATAAAGGAATGTATGAAATAATTCAAGGAATTACGGCACCTTCTTGCGCCTATAGAGCTAAATATTTGTTACACATATTTTAAAAAGGTGAGATCATCGCTGGAATAGTTGTCACTTTTGTGGACGAGCAATGAAGAGACGGTGGTGTCAGAAAGGGAGGAGAAGTAGGAATTATAATAAATACTGAATGTAAAGAACAGTTTAAGAAAAGGAATCGTAATCTTTCAAACGCTGGATGTGAGAATCCTGTAAGACGAGCGTAGCGGCTTTGAGTATCACATCGATTGCTATGCCTTTTGACGAAGCAATAGGATCCAACAAAATTTGACAACACTAACCCAACTTTGAGGGAAGTGCCACGAACTTCGACCCAGTTTTCCATTAAAAGAGGCGATGTGAATGAGGCTCGAGTAAATTCCGCATGCTTATAGTAGGAAATGCTGAAGTGGGAAGCATAGACGTCGTTTATACGAACCATTGTGCGCATTTAATTCGAAAATCTCGCATAAAAAATGAGTCCATTGCAGTTTATCAGAGCATATAGCCAAGATGAGTTAATAACTAAAGTTCGGCAAAATTTCAACGTTTTGCATTTCTGGATCAAACGAATTTCTCATGAGACTGAATCTTACAACACACATTCGGCGAGTTTTTATATCATTACCAAAATTGTTCCCGATAATAATCATCCATTTACAACCATCAACGAGGCGATTGAAATTGGCCGTATGAAACTTTGAAATGACGGTGAAAAAAACGCCCAAGTTTGATTCGTCGCTTAAACGTGAAATCGTTACCGTTCAAGAGTAAGAACGCTGCAAAAGAGCTTAGTCTTTCGCCCTTTTGACCAATGCCCTCATCTTTCATCTATAAGAGGATTAAGCCAGAACACGTCTGGATTAAAGCGCATCTCATTTCTTCCATTTCGCCAACACGTATGTCACATGTTTAATCACTACTGACATTGTTGTCGTATCGTTTTCAGCTGTAGAGAAAAGAATTTCACAATGTTGCGTGTGTCCTCATTACTACTGAATTGTTCACAAATAGTACAAGTTGAGCGCAGCCCAGTTTTAGTCTTAATTCTATTGTAGTCGTGCAGTAGTGCTACTGGTTTTCATTAAACTCAGCAGTCGTTTTGTATAGCGCATATCGAGAAAACCGGCGTTCAAACGATCGCAAAGTGCTCATTTTTGATGCCATATTATTTCAATGCATTAACGAATAGTGTAAATTTCCATCTAATTGACTGGTTCGTTTAGACTATTAGGAATTCGCGATATTTACATATCTCATGAGAACTTTATTCCTGAGCACTGCCGAATGTAGATGTTTCACCTTTCTGCTCAATCACTCTGGGTGGCTGTTTTTACTTTCGACTTGGATAGCTGGTCGAAACGACGGAGTTTATCGAGATGCTCGGAATCGGAAAAGGGGTGCATCTGAGCATAAATCGTCCATGCTTGTCAAACAAGCTTATGAAAATTTTCCTTTTGTGGCAGTTGCGCAGCATCGGTGCACTGATCCACGAACGTGCCATCGATTTTCACTCATTCAGTTGAAACCTCATTGGATCCTCATCAGCATATCGATATCACTAACAAATAAATTGTTTTAGGTGTCTGAAAAACGGAAATTTTAAAGAACCATCGGCGTCGTGACGTTGTAAACTTTGGTGCAGAAGCCAGCAATTAGTATGAAAGATAAATGGGCAATCGATGTGAAAGGGTTTCTTTCAGTAGCATTGTTGCTGAAGCACAAAGTATTTCATTGCATTTTGAACTAAACCAAACCGAACACAGTTTATCTGCATAAGGCGAACGTTATACGCGCTTTCTTAATTTGACCGATGTTGAAAGTCAGCGCAGTCATTGTTTGTTCATATCGAAGGTGATCTTTATGGACACAGTTTTAACATACGTGCATCCTGCGAACGCCTTCGATAACTTAACACTGTACTTGCTTTCGCGCCGTATTAGTATATTGCGAAGTTTGCATAGTAAAGCATCGCGGAGGAGAACCTTGTTGTTGTTACTGATACACTCATAGCCGGTGTTTTAACATGAACGCTTAACTACTTAACAACGTTCGCATTTGGTCTATAAGCTTCTTCGGCATATCATAGTATCGGTTTTCTGCACACTTCAGTTCCTGCAAAATGATCTTGTTTCGCTCATCAGCTCAAGGAGTGCCTCTTCGTTATATCACGGTTCCCTTACTTTCCGGAGTGAGTGTGGCAGGGTGATCCACCCCGACATGAAAGCAGCAGAGCAATTTGGGAAGGGAATAGGAGGAAATGAGAAATGCGACAGAAGTCATGGAGGAAGAAGGAAGGGAGATTGCTTCGATCTCCCTTGCTTGCAGCAAAGCAAAGCTATTCAAAACCTAAAGAAGGAAGGAGAGCTGATTACGTGGGAACGATTTTTTTTTCAAAAAAGCCGCCCTAAAGAAAAGGTTGTAATATGAGCCTTACAACTGATTCTTCCTTGTAAGTGACTGATTATTAAGTAAAAGCGACCAACTGCAAACCGTTTATACTCTTACTTGCGGATTCCACTGGATCTCAGCGACGGATGCAGGCACACGCTTTTCCTTCGTTTCTTCTACAGAAATTTTGATTTCTCTGAAAATAAAACATTGGATGGATAGTGCAGAATGCGCGAAAGAATCAGATTTCGGAGCTAGCAGAGGAAGAGAAGGAGGAGGAGGAGTGGGGGGGGGGGGGTAGTGAAGGGAGGAAATTTCCTTCGAAACTCGAGGCTCGAGCTACACAAAAATGCTTCAAGAACATTGTTAAGAGATATGTAGCGATCTGTCGCCAACAGTCTAGGCCAGTTTTCACACTGAGATTCCACCAAATCAATATTGGCATCAGCACATCATTAAGCATCCCGATAACCTTAGGTTCGAACAGTAAAACCATAGACGGTCGTATGAAGTTAAAACACAAGTAGGGCACAATATGGTAATCCGATCTTGAAAAATGATTCATTCGTGTTTCATTTCACAAAGCGCTTAACCGTTAATCGCAACAAACAGACACAAACTGAGAAATATGGAATGAAAATAACACGTTCGTAGTAAAAAAAATCCTTCACTATAACCACTCTTCCATCCAATAAGCTTTATTTTTTACATACTGCTTTTATGGGAAACCAGTCGTGCCGCCGGAGTAAACCAATTTGTAAAACTGGAGCTTTTGTGAAATATCTCTTTAGGCTTTCTAACTAGGCACGTGTAAGACGGGTCAGTTAGGTACTATCGGCTGTCTTTGATAATTGGTAACGACAGTCATAGCAAACGCGGATTTGCGCTTATCTTTGCCTTATACACTGCTCAGCGTGGGTATATCGCATCACCTCGAATACAGCCCCTCGCACACTTGAAACAAATTTCTTCCTATTTTGCGCCAACTTGTCTTCTGCGCACTTTCAAAAGCTTTGTTTGAACATCGCCATCCTACCATTCACCCACCCCTTCCTCCCAACCTTGAATATTCAGTAAAATAATTTCCACTGAAATACAGGAGCATATTAAAACATTCTGTTCATGAACCTACTTTCACACCATGTACTAATTCGCCTCATTCGCGTCGATACAAAGTGAAATGTAGAACCCCTCTCTCGTAAGCGGATAAAGAATAAAGGCATCAAGGACTATACTCGAGGGAGTATTTCTTAATTACTGTTGCAAATCAAGAACCAGTCACAGTAAAGGAATGCATGCCACCTAATTACCATATTGTCACAAACGACATGAAACGCTGTAATTAGTTGAACCCCTTTCCTTTACTTTCAACCCCCTCGAATGAAAAATATACGTTGCTCGATATGCATACGTTATAAACCGACGTCACATCTCAATATCAGACAGAAAATTTAATAATCTACCGGAGGAAGTTTCATTTGAGGTTGCAAGGCAAATGTAAGTAAGACATCTGAGAATTTCTCTAATGTACAACCAATGGTGACAGGCCAATAATAAAACGGGAATCTGCCGCTAACAGAAACACAATTGTGAAAGCAGTGGAAGAAATTCGGACAGAAAATTGACGTGTCCAATATACTTTGCGTCATACCGTCATACTACTAGGTGGGAAAATGAGAAGAGTTTCACTGAAATCAGCACAATTGTGGTGAATAGCGCGACATGATTCATACGCATCGCAATGCATTCAGTGGCTTCTCGATATCGTTTCTGTGGTATGCTGGTTCTTTGCTAAAGCACTGATATCGTTGACGTGTTAAGAACTTGAAACCCAAATGTTGTACCGACCTCAACCTGCAATTAGCTCTTGAAATCGACTTCGGGTACATTCTGAATAAGTTTTCCTACGAAATTCACGTTGTTGTGCTCCTAATTCGCTCTAAATCACCTTTTTCTTCACTTTCCAGCTGTATGTGGATCCGTTAAGTTGGTTCGTATGGTTCACGATGTTTCTCTACAAAACAAAATTTATTTGTTCCTGTTCACGGTCAATTGCATACAGGTTATGGCTGAATAATCGCAGAAACAAAATAAGATGATGCTATAGCAAGAACAGTGTAAGAGGCAAAACCTCAGCGCAGCAGTCTGTACAGCACTAAATTCATACAAACTTTTAAGCAGGTTTCTAACCAAAAATTGCAAGCGATTAATTAAATGCGTGCTCAGCCTCTTGATTTTCCACAATTTAGCTTGACTGTCTACAGCGCAGGCCAAAAGACCGTTAAAACTTTTGTTGACTACAGGAAACGACACGCCTCCTCAGCTCTAAATGTTTGTGAACGATGATGAAATTAAATTCAAAACATATTCAAGAGTGCGTCGTCAAAGACTGTTCGCAACGCTGAAGTTCGCAGACGGCGGTGACGGAAACATAGATTTTTGAGTGCTTTTCTTGAAAAGCGTCGTCGAAACGAGCAATCTGAATGCGTAACATTGGCGACGGTTATCTGAGTATAACAAACTGAACCTTGCAACGTTCAAACATTAGAGCAAACGTTTTTAAACTCGTTTTTTTTTTCAGACGGATGCGAACTGCTTTTTTTTTCAGTTATGTCCTGTTAGAAGTTTAATAGGCATTAGAAGTAACAACACAACACATTACCGTAACTCGATGATTACCTGCTTTTCGCTTCAAAATGGGTAGAGATTTTTCAAGTTGCTGTATTTTCCGCGTTTGCTTGTCTATCGGTACGGTACGGCACAGCTGCGAGTTGGTCCATTAGCTATCACAGCAAATGAAAGTCGGTCGTTTTGGAGGAAGTATTCTTTCCAATATAAAGCTTCTTTAAACAACATGTAATCCGTCAAAGTTGTTTTAGCTGTCCCCTCCTTAAGCATAAAAATGAATTTCAGGTAGCAAATTTGCATTTCCCATCAGTACGGCGAAACTATGGGTGCATTATTTCGGCTCTGTATCGAACGATATTGCAGGTCATTTTGTACAGCTAAAACGGGGGATAGACGTTGAAGCGGCCAGAAGAAAATGATAGAGGTTTTATCGAAACGTGTTATCACGTCACACACAAATATAAGGTGAGATGTATTGTATTTTTTCCTTGACGTGAATGATGCGGTTATGCGACGCATTAAGCAACAATCTTTCATATCCGCTTGACCTAACCCAAACGCCGAGCTGAGGTTGACTGACGCTCTTTGGAAACGCTTGAAGTGCCATCTTGCAGGCAATGGAACCACAAGTAAAAGCTTTGATGATGGTTTAAGCTGAAGAAAAGTAAAGCAACCCAAACAGACAAAGCAATTATGCAAGAGACAGAGAAACGGTGATCGTTCTAGACTTGGACATTTTTTTAACGAATTAGGTGTGACATTTGTAAGGTAAGAGCATCTTTTAAAAATAGCTTACTTATGCTTTTACCTAGTTAAATTAAAACTGTTCAAAGGCTTTGACCGATTTCGCGACTGCATAATGCATTAGATTTACAGTTCCTTCGAACTATGCGACTATGCAACGTATTATTCGTGAACGAGAAAATGTAAGAAATAAAGGTTGACAGAGATGAAGAACTACATCGGCAATTCCCAACCTTTATACGGCGCATCGATAATTGTGATGTTACCGCCAAAAACGTGGTAACGTTGTGCGGAATACTATTATCGTTGTTATCACTAACGTTATCAAGTCTTTTAACACCAAGATTAGGGACAGCCGATTCGGGCCATCCTTGCACAGTAGAGGTGCTTTAAAAGGCAAACTGAAAGTTTAAGACTGAACGCTAGAGCGCAAAAAAGTACACCCTGTGCGATTTCAAAGTTTTCAAACGGTCAGCCTAGGGTTAGCGTCATTTGACACATTTATCACAGAAATGCAAAGCGAAACTGAGATAGACCATACAATCATCGTCTAAATTTATACTGACATGTGACTTGTTGTTTCAAGAGCCTAACTTCGTTGGCTTTGGGAAAATAAAATGGGAAAAGCGTGGGAATTAGAAGGATAATAATAAATGTTTGCTAGATGAAGAAAAATACCAGAGTTCGTGAAGGATGTAAGTAGCAATTTCGTATACGCTAGCAGAAATGGCGAACACACCATCGAACTAGAACCCTCTAAACACACGGTTCTGATTCGCTTGTATATGATAAACGGCTCTCCTCTATGATCTATCGACTAACGTTGAACAGTTGCAAAATCGTCGTTCTGTTTCAATCGCTCATTTTTGCCGCCTTCCTTTCTATTGCTTCATTCCAGCGCTCTTTTTATTTTTGGAAATATTTTCGAATGATAACATCAGTTTAATCACAACACTTTCACACTCGCATACTCTGAAGCGGTCTTGGTTGCTTTCTGTAACGGTAACCATTACAAGATTAATATTCCGTTATTCAGTCAATTCTTTCGCCAAATTTGAACGTCAGCGTTTCCTTAAGATGAAAGCTTATGATTTCTGAAGCGAACTACCACTGTACTCCTAATCCGGAAAGCGAAAAAAAAAACAATGACTATAGTCAAAAGTAAGAGTCTGGCGTTCATAAAATTCAGTGAGGTTTTTATTATTCAAAAATTATTTATGGATTGTGGTTTACGGCATCCTGAACTGATCGTATAAGATCGCTAGCCTTATCGCCTCGTGTAGAGCAATTTATTTATAATAGGAGCTTTTAACAAAAATTTACCCTCTCCTTCGATAGGGGTACAATTTTAGTTCACTAAACATCTCGAATACGTTCGCTACAGTGGCATTTATTGCAGAAAAAAGCGAAAAAAGCATAGCGACTGAAACCTTTATGAAATTCACACCTGAAAACCCATCACGGTCTTCATCTGAAAGAGATGTAGAAACTCCACAACCAGTTCTAAATGGCACAATTGAAAGATGAATTTCTGAATAAGTCACAAAAACAAAACAATTTTTGCAATCAGACATCGACCAGTTGTGAGGTGGAACACAGCATTTATTGGTTTATTAGGAATCACACCGTTTGGTAGTGCTCCAGAAACATAATCAACACCATATCTACATTGTATAGCACAATGACCAGAGGTCAGGCTCTGTTCCAAAGTGGCAGAGAATCGGTTTACAGATGGACAAGGGTTGAGAGACATACGGTGAGCTAAAATTTGTAAACTAAGTCTTCAGAGGTAAACAAACAAAAGCTAAACAACTGAGGGCAAAACTGAAGGCATGCAGGCCGTGCGTCTGAGATGTGGCAAAATAATACGCGTTTGATGCGAGTGATCCATTCCACCCCTCTCTCCAACCCTTGCTCCCCACCACTATAAAATTTCAATGCTTTCATGATTGCGACGCATTATCGACTCAAAAATTTTTTCTTATTTATTGGAGAAATCGAAGCATTATTTTACGAGGAAGGCTGCTATTGAGGTTAAAGGAGAGAGAGAGAGAGAAAGAGAGAGAAAGAGAAGGAAGGAAGGAATGTTCCCAGTGCGATGTGTTCAATATGCCTTTGTTGCTTCGTCAAGGAATGAAAGACCTCATAAAAATTTTTTGCTCAAGTGAGATGACAGTATGAAAGACCTATAAGCTCAATAAAAAAGCTCAATAAACGAATTCGATGCATCTTCAACGAGCAGGTAAATCTAAAGGTAGAAAAAAACGGTACTCTTTCAAATCATTTATAAAAAATCATGCATAATTCGAGACGAAGGAATTAACGAAATACATGGTTCAAATAAATCTACCGAACCTCAAAAATTGCTGCATGAACGATTGAAGTATTTTGTATCATGCAAAAAAAAAGCGTGCTAGAACAAAATTATCTTTGTTGTCTCGTCAACTAGAAATGGTGATGTCGCATACAGCGATTTACAGTATGAACTGCGCATGCGCAAAATGAAAATTTCTTTTCGAGCAATCGAAATGCAGCTCGTAAGTCATCAGCCGAGGGAAGAAACTGCGATAGTTTAGCAACAACTTTAGTATGTCTGTATTGGAACCAGTAGTAGCAAAACATTACTTTGGTTCCGGAAATTTTGTTTTCGAGTAATCATATTTCATGGCTGCTTATCGTTGTCGTTAAATAAGTGCGAGAATCGTGCGCTCGATCTGCCTCCTCTTTCACCGAGGCAAGAGACTCACTCAGTTGCTCGAAAAGACGGGAAGCCTTTTGCATTTAAAAAAATTCTTTGCAATAAAATCTTTTCTTATTGCTGATTGAAGAAGCTACATGTTTCGCAATAGCATGGTACTAAATGGACAATTTTCAAGAGTGCTGTTTCGAAAAGTGTCAAACATCAAATCCTCCTAATCGTAAAAAAAACGACTACAGCTGTACAAGATGGGAGGAAGTGAAAATAAAACTAGAACAAATAGCAAATTTCTTTGTGGCAAGGAATAAATTGTTCTGATGCCTTTGCAGTGCCCTTATATTTCCAGGCCAAAAGTTGAAAAAGTGATACCAGTAAAAAAGAGAGAATTCCTTAACGACGACATTTTTAAAGATTAAGTTGGACAGGCGAAAACAGCAGTGACTCCACGTTGCTCAGATCACTTGAACTTCTAAGGGCACAAACCAGGTAGAATGTTCCGCTGTCACAGGTAGGATTCAAATCCTAACTTAAACATCTGATGCTTTGAACGAACCGATCAACAAAGTGCCTGCACAACACGACATATTAAGCTTAATGAATGATTTCAAACAACACACGCAACTTCATGCTGACGCAGCAATCCCTAAACACAATGAAAGGCGTCAACCGTTTCCAAACTCAACGAAGAATGAGCTGCACGCATCGAAGTCAACGTAATATGAAGTGGCTCCGAAAAAGCATGCTTCACTCCAGAAGTGCAAATGTGACTTTCGCAATCGCTAATTTTAGGAACAACTTAAATAAAGAAAACGGCTGGAGCAAACATGCGACGAATTGTTACCAACTGCATGCACTCATTTGAAGATCGTTTTCGCCAATTTCGCGCAATACAAACGCAACACATTCGATAAGATACGTTCGTCGATTTACGTCAGATTTCCTTTGAAATCTACTGAATAAAAATGCGCACATCAAAGGCTTAAAAGATTTCACACATTTGATCAAGTGCGTGCTTCACGTTTCTTTCTGAGCTGCTTTCGTGAATTTCGAAGCAGGCATGAGCTATGTAACGGCTACAAACGTCAACATAAAAAAAAGCTTCCTTTAATGCTTGGTAAAATTCTTAAAAGATCGCCTCCTTTGCGGTTATCATCTAGTCTGCTAAAGTCGAAAAAAAAGGATTTCTGTAATCTATTTTGCATTCGGCAGACTTTTCCGATCAGGATGAACTAGGGCTACAAGGTTTCGAAAGCAGCAATCTGTAGTTGAGGCATCACTCAAGAAACGAGCCAAATCTATATCCGCCGTTCATCGTTCAGTACAGCCAGCGCGAGAAGATATTTGCTTGTCATAAAATTTCAAACAGATGACGCGTCTTAGCGTGACAATCTATCCAAGGGAACGAAAACAGTACAGAGAGTAGAACTGTGCGGCGGTCTCCTTCTCGACGCGCTTCTTGTGGAGATTGCGACGGGAAGCATCTCCCGATTTATCGTCGCGGATGCAGCGACCTAAATGTTCTCCGACATGATTCCCCGACTACTCGCTTGCGAGCTTTCAGGAGGGGTTGTCTCTCCGTCTCCTTCTCGCTTCTTGTGGAGATTGCGACGGGAAGCATCTCCCGATTTATCGTCGCGGATGCAGCGACCTAAATGTTCTCCGACATGACATGACGACTACTCGCTTGCGAGCTTTCAGGAGGGGTTGTCTCTC
>JPKZ01001313.1:758318-774305 GCA_000803305.1 Toxocara canis
ACCTCGACAGGGAAATGCGACAATGATCGGAGCTCCATACGAACTCAGTCCTCGATGGAGAGCGTCCCAACCTCCGCGACTCGTACAGTCAAGTAAACATTCTCTTTTTTTTGGACGAAGGAAGGGGATTGGGGGCGGCGAGAACGAAACAAAACCATTTGGTGGGGACCTAGGTCCCGCTCCCTGGCGAATCATTAAGCATCGCTAGGTTCGACTCATCCTTATTAAAACTCCCCTCACTTTTCAATCCTGGTCCTCCTGGCTGAAATTCGTTTCCCACTTAAAACTATGTCAGGCGGTGTACAAAAAATATTAAATCAGTTCGCACTGAAAGCATCATTAGCTCCTAAAACTCTCCTGAAGCTGATGAGTTGAAGCCTAAATCTCAGTCTTCTTGTTACCGCCTTATGGCAATTCTCATAGATCCCTTTAGCTCGGCATATGAAGGAAATGGAACCTGTTTCAGAAGCATTCCATTTAACCGTTCGCCACATTCCGTCATAATAAAAATCTTTTCATACTCACTTCGCTAACTGATTGAACCGTAGCGAAAAATCAATGATATAACATTACGATGCTATGCAATGTCGTTTTCTGAAAGAAAAGGAGAAAACTCATCGTATCATCAGTATTTGGAAATGCAAGGAGCAAAGAGATAGTTTCATTTAGCGATAATTCCGTAGACAAATACTGAATGCGAAATGACGACGATACTGTTTGATTTACGCAGCCATCAGGGAAATGTAATACGGTGATGACCGGCTCATTAGCATGACACCACGCTTCTCGCAGCATCATAGGTTCTGCATCTTCCTGATGATAGCATAAAGCACTGAAACGACAAACATCATAGTGTAGGACGCGTTTGTTCGTAAAAAATGAGAAGTACTACATGTAGAATTAAGAAAGTAAAAGAAAATGATAAATGGAACACATTTCACGCAGGTGAAGAGAGAGGGAAAGGGATGAGGGAGGAAGACACGCCAAGGAGCATTTTGCGCATGACGGATTTCTGCACGATAGTTTAGAAACGATTCACTTAGGGACACACCGCTAAAGACGACCTCATGAAACAGTCACGGAACAGTTTTGGAAAGAGTGAAGACCTGGTCGTCAAGCACTCTGGTACGAAGTGATCAAGATCAAAAGTCGAACGAGAAAAAATCCAATCGAGATCCCTCACTGAGAAGAGATCGCTGCAAAACACCCCCTCACTCATTTCACATTCGGCGATGAGTGAGAGTGAACGATTCCTACGAAGCCCATCAAAGGTTGTTTATTAGAAGTGAATCCACGCAAAAGGTTGCAGCTTCGTAGCGACACGTCATCTTGCAGCAAACTAGACTACGAATTGTTATGCTTGAAATTTATTTGCACCGCCAACAGTCAGAACTCCTGTGTGGGACAGCGAGCAATGAGCGTAGAATTCGAATCACATCATTCAGCTTCCAAATTCAATTTACCTTACGGAATTACAAGAAGAAAACTTTTCCGATTGACGAACCAAAAAGAAGTATTCGTCATTATTTAATAAAACAGATTCATATTATAAGTCAACTGACACGAAGCGTTTTTACTCCATAAAATTGTTTCGCTAAATGGTATGGAAACGCGGGACCGGGAAAATTATTCAATTGCAGTGGATCAAAACAAATTTCACCAATGACTTCTTATGAATTGGATTTCCAACTGAGCTACTCTTTGTGAAGCCTCAGTGACGTTCATGTTTGTTTTCTAATGTATACTGACCTCTTTTTTCATTCATTAAGGGAGAACAGTGCGCTAAATCAATTATCGATTTCCGAATTTCAACAAAACGATTCAAGGGTTAATATATGCAGTTAAGCATGTCGAGTAAAACCCTAAATTTTGAGTGTAAGGAGTAGAATAATTGAAAGGGCTTTAATAAATAGCTCAAAACATAAAATTATGAAAAGTCGTCCAGCAATTTCTTTGAAACAATTAATAGCCTTTGTGTGTAAAATTAAAATTGATAACTATAAGTCATAACTGTATTTGGTTAATGAGAGCATCTAAATGAAAGCGTTCTTTCAAAAAGAATCTGTGAAAATTCTCAAACAGATAATAGTAAAACTTCTACCCGCAGAAATTGTTGTTTGACACATTTTTACGCATGAATCCTGGGAAAGCAATTCTCAAAGTTATTAACAGAAAGTTTGTTTCAGTTTAATCGGGTATTCTACTATAACCTAATAATAAAACAACCTATTTTCAAAGCGCAACTTTTTATCACAGTGGGCTGTAGCAAATGAGAAGCGTAATTCTCTCATTTTCAGTTTGCCACAGTATCTGACGTCCTGACGTTTGGTTTTCTGCATCGAATGATTCATCCAACTTGTTACAGCGATTTATTACGCGAGGAACGATTGAAGAGGTCGCTAATCCCGAACGCAATAGAATGCTTTGTGATGCCATGGGAGACTCTTTTCAACACAATAATTAATTAATGAAGTGGCATAATGATTTCCGAGCTGCAGATAAATTGCTGGTTCTGATTGTTTACATTTAGTCATTATCCTCTTTGAAATCCTTATGGAAATATTCGGTCGGAATATTACTACGATTCATACAAAAATTTCCCACCTTCATTTGACGAGTGAAGACTTCATCATCACGGGAAGCCTGAATGCTTCAGCCGAAGCGTGTTTGAGGCTGTAGTTGTTGCAACCAAAAGAAAGCGCAATGATATTCTAGTACAAGCAATGGGAGCACACTATCGGGATAGATCAAGTGCAAGGCATTCATAATCGAGATATAACGTTTTAGTGATCCACTGCTAAGCAGGAAGTGTACTTAACGAATCTGATAAAAATCCGTTGGTGGTGGAAATTACAGCGGTGAGACATCAGTTTTCCAAATCTTTTCGCGTTAAGGAAGCACACAGATCACTCATGAAAAATATGTCATTAGCAAATCTTAGCATATCTGGGCAAACGTTTGAGCACACAGTTACTTTCAACATTTTTTTCAGTATAAGGATATGCCTCGTCTTATTCACTGCCAGAAATCAAATGATAACCGTTAAGGAGATAGCGACATTCAGTAAAATATCAAAAAGTGCTTGCATTTAAGTGTTCATATTAATAAACTATCACGAAGTACAACGAATGACACTTGTGTTCGCTTTATCCACCACAAGTGCGCTATACAGCACGTTTTAGGTAGTAGGATGTGAGTGCAAAAACAGTTAGGAAGAGGAGATTTGAATAGAGTTAGAATAGTGAAACGCTACAATTTTAGTCATGAAATCTTTCATGTAAACCGAGTAAATCATCAAACGAAATTTAGATGTTCATATCATTCGGTTTTCAAGAGTTTCATTCCGCTCAGTTTCATTTCGGTCGCACCAAAGTAAGAGAAGGAGGTGATGAGAACCTAATTTGGAAATCTCTATAAATGGATTTGATGAAATCTGGCATGCTGATGGTTGACCTATTCAGACAAGCCCGAATTTTGCCTCATAGCTTGATGTGTTCTGCACAAACGATGCAATATTTTCATATCCCATAATGGAAAAATTTCAGCGAATCAGTCGAATAGGCATAATCTGATTGGATGCTGCAAAGGTTAAACGAACTGCACGGAAGAGACTTCTGTCGGCGAGCCATTTCAAATATGAATGAATGATTGCAGAAAAGAAGCCGTGCATGTAACGCTATTCATAGAAGGCATGCGCAATTAGCGCACTCAAAGCGAAAGCATCAATTACAATTAACAATGATGCTTCTATAAGGTGACCACGTCAAACTGTGTTTCATATTTCACAACCTTGCAAAGTAACGAATATATTAGTTTGCCTTATGCAGACCTATCTCACAAATGTAACTGGAGCGAAATCGAGTTAACGTAGATACGATCGTTCGTCATCAGCATTTAGAATCATGTTGCAAGATCGCATCAACCGCATTGTCAGATTCGTATGCGGTGAATGAATGCTACTCTTCAAAGTACACATTCGCAAAAACTGGCTCTTTTTCTCGAATGGAATGTTTCAGAAGGAATTTTGGTATCATCGCTGTGAAAAAAAAAAGCATACGATGCAATGATAGCTTCGAAGTGATAGTATGAGGGTGAGAACAGTGAACAACAGTTCCTGGAGTACCTCCATACGAGTAAACTGTCTGGTGCAGAAAACACCACACCTGCATCAACGATGTGAATGACACCAACTGGCGCCATTATCTTTCAGCAGCGCCTAATATTTTGTACTGCATATTTTCATGTTATCATTTATTTGCACCGTTCGAGTGTCACCTGGTGTAAAAACTGGATGTTTCATATATTATTACTCTAGTTAGCCCGTAAGCTTCGAAAGTATCGCACAACATTTAAGGTAGTTCGAACGGTTTAGAAAACGGAATGGATAGAACGAGTTTACTATTTTGGAAACAGAATGAAAAATGCTAAGAGAGATTTCTTTAGATGTCAACCATAGGATATAATCATTCACTTGCATTTGGAAGCTAAATAAACGAAATTGATAACTCATGCTGTTCCGGAAAAAGGGAAAACGTCATTTTCACCATCTTTTCTATTCGTTGTGGATCGCACTGAAACATTGCTCATAAAGTAGCTTTTGCTTTTTCTGTAACTGTATTGTACTCTACAGAAATCTCTGCCGAAATAATTGAATGCTCTTTTTAATGGCAAACTTACATCATCATGTAAAAACATATGCGATTATTTTGCTAAAACGGAACGTTAAAGAGTGAATGGAGTGAGGTGGAAACGATTCGAGCGATCGCGCGCTGACTGTGGTCGAAAATATAGATATTATTTTTCTTAGCATAAGTCAAAGTGCAGTTGAGAACACAAAATGCATCGGGTCCAGATCTTACAATTCGTTTATGACGACTTGCCGGCTCTTTAAGCCATAATCATAAAATAACAAGCTCAAACTTGGGGAATTACCCAAGTTTGAGTTTGGCGTGCTATGACTCTGTCTTCAGGAGCCCAAACGCCGGCATAAACGTGTTAAACTATCTCGACTCGATGCATTACATATTCTCAACTGCACTCTACCATGTACCCCTTTCTATCGAGTAGACATCTGCGAAACAAAAATGTTCTAAAACATATTATTGTTCTTATAAGAAGAACGGTAGGTTGCAAATTAATGGCTAATATTTTTGAACCACATCGCCAAATGTGACTAAATCGATATTCATTTTTGGTCGCCTCCAGTACAGCAAGCAAAAGTGCTCCGCATTTTGCGGCACCAATGAACTAACTTTTATTAACCGCTCTCTCCGCTTAAGCAGTTTAATTATGAATGAAAAAGCACCTGAAAATTTCGACAATGAACTGATCAAAAACCAACTACCCTAGAACTCCCCAAAAGTAGGCAACATGTTTTAAGCAAAACCGATTAGTTTTCTGGTAAGATCGAAAGAAAAGAATTTTCAACTGTTTCATCCCGACAGCATGTGGAAATGCTTTATTTGTTATATAATTTGCTGCTTGCCTGGATCTGCTCTCCACAGTATGGCTTCGCCAACCTATCAGTTTCTTTGCTTGCAACATTTTTAAGGAAGCCTTTCGCCCTGCCCGATCGAGTCCGTGAAAACGATAGAGTTTTCGATGGCCTAATTCTGCTACATTACAAAGTGTGGAAGAGTATGAAACGTAACGGATTTATTTGCCAATTAAAAAACAACGCGGATATGACAACCGCCTTCTACACTCAGTCCTTTATACAGCCGAACAAAAAAGTAAACAAACCCCTCCTATCAAATGAATATTTTTGCAGCGGTTATGGGTTTTCAACAATTTCGTCGAAGAAGTGAAGGAAGTGGCATTAAAATCTCCTGAAGGTGCAGAATGAAGCTGCTGTTGCTTTTACGCTTTCCGCCTTCTGGTTGTCATAAAAAATTTGTTCAAAAAATATTAAACTTCACAAGCACTTATGTTCCAAAGTTTTTAGCAAGGCGCAACTCTCTTTAAAATCAACTGTGAAAACAAACGTGGCATTATTGAACTGATCGAGCGGTCATTACGCAATTTTTGTGCTCTCCCACCACTTCAAGATGTAGCCAACATTTGGTTATGCAGCGATCAAAATCACGTGTACGCCAGCGTCTAAGCGCCATTCTTAAGACTGCTGAGACTGCTGTCAAGCTTCAGCAGCGAAAATTTCAAAATGGGCAAGCGCGGAAAATGATGCTGTTGTCGAAAATCAGAAAACTCTTGGAAGAAGACTCCTAATCTGTACGTGCCAGTCGTGCAACCCTTTCGCACCGATAACTGTCCAAGGAACGGATATAGCTAGGTGCTTGTTGGCCACAAAATGTAATGTTGGGACATCAAGAAATATAACGTTCATTTCGAAGCCACTCTTTCGATTTTTTCAGAGCCACACATTTCCAAACACTGCACTCACTGGACCGCTTTGATGACGAACCACATAATGAATGTTCGTTTGTAAAATAAACTTCAGTATGGCCATCCTTCCACGCAGAAATAAAGTCCCGCATTCAAAGGATGCAGCTGTCTTGTGAAAACATGTGTGATACAGAGTGGCCCTGAATTCCTACTACATTTCTTTTTGAATTAGCATTCTATTTCAGAGACCACGAGAAGGCTCAGTACGAAAGAATGCCTTGTGCGTAATCTGAAAGAGGATTCAAAGTCTATCCATTTCGAGTTTTCACCAGAAGCTTTGGTCAATCGAAACCATAAAGCATATGAGGCATGGAGCAGAGAAATGCGTGTGGAAAGAGGCAGGGATTAGCACCTCGTCTTAAACAGACAAAAGCCTGTCAGACGCCTAAGGCTATCTTTTCCACTGTAGCGATGCGACTATAAGTCGATGCAACCATGTCGACTTACATTTGCTTTGTAAACTAGACAAAACAAAATAAGGACTCATGCTGCTGGCCTGTGCCTTTCATGCACATCACGCTTCTTTGCCCGCTTTCCCTCTTGGTCGTTGTATTTACTCGTCATGCGCTCTCGAGTTGCTAGATCCTCAGATTTTTGACTGAAACTGTTACAGAAACGATAACTTCATCCAGTATGCCATTCATTTCAAACGGTTTGTGCAAATCTGCTCCTAGAAATGAACTAAAAATGGCCGATAACTCAGAGCAATGAAATTCATTTGCTAGTTCGTAGGAGACCGCTATTCACTAAGATGGCATTTCTCTTACTCACCATGGGCACAGCTTGCATGAGTGGGCTGACTGAAGCAAAGGTGGCGTATCATAAACTAAACGAGATGAAGGAATTAAAAAATTGAATGGCTCTTTTGTATTACCATTAGATAACGAATGGTCGCTTCTTGGAAACGCAAACACTGCGGAGGACATAATTGTGCGCAAAGGGATGCGAGTTGGGGGAGGGGGGTGGAGATAAGGGAAGATCATCAGAAAAGGTAAAGGAAAGGCACAACACAATGGATGAGAATAGGGAAGGAAAGGGAAGGGGAGTGGGAGTCTCGTGAAGCTTGTAGGAGAATACAACAGTTATATAAAAGACGATTTTGTAAAAACAAAATAATAGTAATAATAATGATAATTTAGTGAACGAAGACGCCTGACTAATAAGTCTATTTTATTTCTTTTATAGTCGGCCGATCATAATAACATTTTGATCCATCCACTAGACATCAATTAGACCTGGTCGATGAACTATTAAATGTGTTGCTAAACAGGTATTGGCAATTCGCCAAAGCATGCTATTAGGTGGGAAGTGCCTCATGGGCGACAATATACTTTGTACTTTAAAGTTTTTAAAAAATGAATTGTTGGAACGAAATGCTTACTCTTGAATTTATTTCACTTTTATACAACGTATAAAAAGCGTTGCACTTTCGTGCGGTGCATTATATAGTCTACTACGTAACCGTTCCTTATTGTTGCGCTCACAAAAAAAAAATGGTCCAATTAGTGGAACTACTAAAGTTCATGGTGAAAGCAATAGAAGGATAGTTTAGATTTACTAGAATCTCCAAATCTTTCTCACAGTGCTTTGTTTGCGCTTGGACTTTGGGAACTAAAGTTCTCACATCAGGAACCAAAGTTTCCTCAGCTTTCTAGTTTTCATAAACTTCTGTCTATGAAGCGTAGAGTGTTAAATTACGTCGAAAAAAAAATTGCCTCTCATGAAACACTCTAACTATGGCTGTGCCTTCTGTGGTTAGAAGCGCGCAAACACAACAGTTTCTATAATCCTAAACAATTTACACTGACAGTTTATAAGTGGAACGAACGATGGAAAACGACTTGAGTACTGAGGATATTAGAAAATAATAAATGAACGCACATATACACTAATAAAAAAGTTGGCTTCCTTTAGAAAAATGCATAATGACAGGGTCATATGCTGACATCGAAGTGAGAATTTTGTCGCAAAATGGAGTAAATATTTTCAAGAATCAAAAACTGTCTCCATTTATAAGCAACTACAACATCTCTACACATAAACGAAAGCAGTGCCAAAATCATGAACACATTTCATTCGTTTAAACGTCACGCAAACGAGAGTATTATTATGCTGTTGCAAATTTAAGATTTTCGAACACATAGGAACCGATACAGTAATTTGAACGAGCGTAAAGAAAGTTAGGAGTGGTATGTTGTAAAACTCAAATGTTTAAAAGTTTAGACGACGCTGGTTTACGAGCTTTACAGCTTATTGTGATTCGCAGGAAGGGCGTATTACATTTTTTTTCCTATCCTGAAGCATTCGGATTTTGCATGTGAGCAATAAAAGCTCAATTCCTGCGCATTAGCAGTGCCATTCGTACCAAATTCCCTAACTGTCTGAATCTTTTAAGCCGTTCAAACTTCTAGGATTTCGTTCATTCTCTCACACTCTCCAAACGCCTGATAGCTGAAGTGAAGTCGGCAATCAGAGAAGCGAAAAGAAAAACGAAGAAGGCAGGCCTCTGAAAAGCAAAAAGCGGTTGCAAGCTTTGTGCCTCATTTGATAAGCTAGAGTTAATAATGCAGATAATTGTCAATGGAACGCATTTATGTTTCTAATACCATGAGCTTATCCCTCCCACTGCTCAGCCCTCTCTTAGCTCGAAGTGTTTCGAGAAATCCAATAAAGTGCAACACAAATTAGTTCAAGTTCATTCAACCAACCAACTAGTGAACTGAATTTTGAAAGCAAATGAGTTTGGGGATTTCAACAATATGAGGCCTTCTTCTTTTTCAATCCGCTACAAATTTCACTCGATCTTTATAATCAAGCACGTGAAAAGATCAGAAGTGGCAAGAGTCAAAAAATTAACGGCGAAGTATTTATCCGTCATATTTTTCTATATGCATGAGAAAGAAGTATTTCGCTAGAGCAGCTTCTTTTTCTGAGGGCAACATATTCTCTGGATCTTTTGCCTTTAAACATTTTTAAGAAGGGGAAGGAAAACTACCATTCAAAAAAAGAATCATTCGCTACTCTCTAAAGCGAACAGATGTCCATCTTCTTCCGAGACTTGTTTAGACCGCCCGTTATCGATATGAATGAAGAGACCAAGCTCATCGTCATAATATGGAACACTGCAATGCTGCCAACCAAAGCATTTGGGCGATTATCGTCAATTATCGTCAGAATCGTCAATTAATTATTCAAAAAGAAAAAAAAAACAACTGCGTGCAACAGGCAGAAATGGTCCACCATGCATTTGAGCTGATATTGGACGTCATTTCTGCAAATTATCAGTAATGGCTTCGACGCGCATCGCAGCATAGAGCCCACATTATTCACTATGATAACTGAGGGCAGATGCTTTTTTGAAATGCCAAAATGTCTAGTATTTCTGCTAGTTGCCAATCTCAGAAATTCGCTTCAACCAATTTCGCAGTTTCGAAAAAACAAGCAGTTCCTTTTGATTCGTTAAAGTAACAATACAGCGTTAAATGACGTCTGTATGGTGTTTCCCTGGAAGAATTTTGTTTACAACAAGCACCCTCTGATTCGCATTCTAACAGGTGTCCGACTCAGCCCAAATGTGGCATTCAAATCGATCTAAACGAGGTTTGAAAGTACCCTTCATACCATTAACCAATGTTTAAGGGTGATTAAACTTAGCTGAGAAAGTGGATCCATTACAAGCCAATCCAAGTGGATGACTGTGGCAATGACCATCAGGTCACCTTCTCACACCTTATATAGGCGTCAAAAAATTCAGCACAATGCTATGGATATTAAAATAAGCCGTTTCTTTTCGATAATCTCGTTCTTTGCATAACCAGTTGAGGAAGTGATTTGAAATCGCGCGTGGTCGATCAAAACTTAACTGAAGAGTGAACTACACGCGTAGATTCACTTCTGCGTTCTTAACAGTTGAAGTTTCCACAATCGAAAATGTTGAAGAAATGGATCAAAAATTTTAGCTCACCTTTTATAGAAGTGACGAACAAATTAGGTGGGTTCGGCTACGAGCAGACGTTTCCGTTTCCTCTTCAGCAACTCATCAGCTTCTTCTTGACTGCCAATTTGTTGCAATTCCTCGAAATATTGAGGAAATTTTCCTCTCAATCAGTATAGAATGAATTTGTACTCAAGAATCACTAGCAATAATTTGTTTCCTTAAAATGCGATGTTTATTGCTAAAATATATGAAATGTGAAGAAATCTTTTTCGACAGACGTTATCTAGAAGCTATCGCATAAATGATCAGATCGATGAGCAGGACATGCACAACGAGGAAAGTATTCGTTTGTTCGCCAGAGAAATCTATATGTTGTCGTCGATAAAGAACACCAAACCAAAAGATCGGAAGTCAAAAAACCTGAAAACAGAATCCAAAGCGTTCCCAAAGGAACAAGGTTGTGCTTTTCGCTTACTTGGAGTCAGATACCCGTTGAAGCTCCCAAGTGCAGCGTGAGGTAGCTGACAAAGATTGCTGTTCTGATCGCCAGTCAGGTTTTATTCGAGATTAAATAAGTAAAAACTATTCAGAAACCTGAATAAGTGGAAGAAACGCGACGTTTGGAACGGTTACTAGCTTATATCATTGCTAAACAGGATAACGGCTCAACCAGATAGCTTGCTAACAACGAAACGTTGAATTGATGAATGTGTTTTGGATTTTAACGAGTGACTCGGTTTCTTCAAATGTGTCTATGTACTCATTACTTCATATTCTTGCCAAATTTAGGTGGACAAAGGACGTGGGATGAGCAACGTGACTGTGGATGAACTGCTTTTGAAGCACCATATCGTGAACAAGCTAAGCTGAGATCAACCTTGATACTTAAATTCGCGTTCAGATGCTCCCAAGTTGTGTTTTATTGGGTTAATGAAGCAGTTTCCCATGATAATAAAAACATTACGTTCTCCGAAACTAAATCTTTCTTTATTGAACTATTAAACTAAGTCTTTATTGATAATATATGCCGCGATTTTTTGGTAATTACAATTTTATTTTCTCAACACGAACTTTGCTTTTCTTCAAAACGTATGTGAATGGTCTCAATGGGCCACGTTACGACGAGCAATATTCAATATTTGTTACGACTCGAATTCGTAGCTATTCTCTCTATTTACTTCAGTGCGTGTTTCTACGCACCAAATACGATAATTCTCATTTTGAAGACATTATTTGCCATTTCATCTAGTCATTTTCCATATAGTTTCCATATTCTTGATTGTACGCAACCAATGCGCACATATTTACGAATGAGGATGAGTCAGAAATGTTGATTTATTTGCATATCACTGATTGCCTGCTCGTTATTTTTGGCGCTTCATTCTAAATTACTGTGCAGATGTCTAGCCAAATTCCAAATTGCCTATTTGCCTTTCGGAATAAAAATTAAAATGACAGGAAAGCTTAGTGAAGTCATTTTCTGCCGCTCAATTCGACAAGAGTATCTATCATTTTGCACAGTTCACGACAATATTCGCCGGCGAGTCATCCACCTCTTTGGCGCAAAATTGGCACATCAGCTTGAAATTGCGCTCAAAGAACGTAGTGTCAGTTAAAAGAAACTCGTGAAGCTAACACTTTCCTTTCCTCACAACCCAAAATGTTCACCTCTGAAACTATGGAAATTAAGCTATTTTAGGCACATTTTATGCAGCTAAAACCAAAACGTTGAATTACATAGATGACTTACGAATCACAGTTAATACTACGTCGAATAGCGCTGATTTCTTTTAAACATCGTTTCATTCAGTACGACTACCTCTGCTGCTCTCATCAACTGTTCAGCAGCAAATCTATCGCCAAACAATTTTTCTTTTTGCAAAGGGTAGTGGAAGTTTTTGAAAGAAATTAAGCACATTTATGTGTGCCATCAAACTAAACATCTCAACACAAAAGCTGATCGATGAGGAAATGTGCTGGCAAGAATGCCATTCGCTTTTAACGCAAATGTTTACATGATTTGTCCTCTAGAGAATACAACCCACGTCCCATTAACGAATTGTTATTTTTTGCTTACGTATCACAGATGCATTCAGATGATGTTTTGTAAAGCAATTCGGCCTCAAGGCGTAAGAAAGATGTTTGGCTTAAGAAAGAGTGCGTTCTTTCTTAAGCCAAACATTATTACGAAGTTTAATTTATATGTTTTCCTAATGCGTTTATTCAACACGCAAACGCTATTGGTCGAAGAAGCTAACATATTGGAAATGTTAGCTAAGCTGATAGTGGAAATCGGAGAATGCAATCAATCCTATACTTGCCTTGAAACACGAAATTTTCCACACCTATTATCTCATGCGTTTGTAGAGTTTGTCATAAAGAAGCCTTCATATTCAGTAGTTTTCTGATCGACGTCCGAACAGAGTGCTGATTTTCTACAAGTGAAAGTGTCGTAGACATTAAAGTTTCTGCTTTTATATCACATATTTAGCCGAACAACCCAACGATGTAAAGGTACATAAAGCGCACAAAGACGATCTTATCGTGCGGTTCTGAGCCTATTCCTTACTTTAAATAACCATCTCATTATCCATTTAAAAAAACGACCGAACGATGTAAGCTAAGATACGCACTAAGCTTGCTAATGAAATGTCCACATTAAGAGCCATTTCAGACAAGCTCTTCCATACGACGATAGAAATTCAGCAGAAGTGTGGTTGATATACTTTGATGAAAGCATTGAAGGTTGTGGAAAGCACTATGACGGCAATTTCATACAAATGCGATTCATTCGACGAACATCTGTAAACATGGCGACAATATTGGTCCTTCCAATGAGTCCGGTAACGCAGTGGAAAATCATGGGACTAGCGTGTAGCAGTGTTGACGCTTTTAGACCCAAGTGAGTGCTGTCAGAGTGGACCGAACAGAAAGATACCTCAGATGTATGCGGCTGACAAGACATCAAGTTGGTTAGATGCCGCAATAAGGGTGCAATGAAGGCTGTTGTTTACGATAAACGTTGAATGTCATGATTTATTAGAAGTGATGAAACATTGATAAATAGTAAAAAACGCAATAGCTATCCATCAAAATTTTACTAGTCAACGAAACATTTCATCGAAAATGACGATCACTGGCACAGAACAAGTGAGTAGCAACAATCAACAACGAGTACATATACAGTAATTTGTGGCAAATTCACATAGGATTCGATTCGAGAAGAAAACACTATTCGCTTATAGGTAAACGATTTGAGTTAATGCTACGCCGTGGGCGATTTTCGGTCGGAATATAGTTTAACGACAAAGAAGTTGTACGACGTCGGGATAAGCCTCATGAGGCGTCCGAATTCCAAAAAGGCCTGAGACGGTGAAGAAAAATCCCATAGGATGTCCCTGATTGCTGCACAACACTTCACTGGCGTGATCGATAATCAGGCAAAATGAATACCTCTCATCAATTGAAAACACCGGAGATGTGATAATCTCACTTCTAAGACCATCGAAGTGCGACTCACCCACCACCTCGGCTTTATTCTCCAAGGAATTTCGCATGCCTCCAAAATCTCAGCTTTCGGCGCGAACCCTCAAACAACCAACTAGCGGTCTTTTCGAGGGTAAATTCTGCTCAAGCTTGTGAAGTCTACAACTGCTGCTGGAAGAAAGGAAGGGGGGAGAGATGGTGATGCCCATACGTGGTCAAAAGTAATGAAGAGGACCAGACAACGAGATGGGATATGTGTTTCTGAAAATGAGCGTAAATTAAAAAAATACAAGGGCCCATAAAATAAAAATGTTACACGTTGACCCATAGCCGAAGAAGTAAATCAAAATTTCAACTGTACAGTCGTAAGCGAGTGATTTTCAGCCTTGCTACTAAATCTTGTTAACGTTGGCCCCACATGTATAAATCACATCCCGTCTTAGCAAAAGTCGCTCCCAGCTTCCATTTTTTCCTCGTTTATCGCAAAGATTTTCTTTTAATCATTTCGATTTGAACTCTGGCTTTTTTCACTTGTTCCACTTTTCGTTTACAATTTTGTTAGGATATAACGCCAAACAAAAAAAATTCATCCTTACCATCTTTGCAGGTGACAGTTCGAAATTAGTATATACAATGGCGTGAATGGATACGGCTCTCGTCATAACTGTTACAAATGATGTTGAAATGCTGAGGAGGTGCTACGTCTCTCTCTAAGCAAAAACCAATTAAGAAGTTTCAAGCGCCGCTATGCATTAATTAGTCCATTCGGTTCAGTGAAATCGAGAACGTAGCTAAATGGCAAATTCATTCGAGTATCCTTTATAACTTCAAACCATACGCCTACTGAAAAATAGTTGACCCCGCACCGAAACAACTCATAAAAATGGCCATGATAAAATTCGCCAACAGCCAATCTGTTTATGACCATCAGCCGTGTTTAAACGCTCTATGAGTGCAGCGCCTGAAACACTGTTCGAGTTGCGAAATGCTCTACAACATCAGCAGAATCAGGGCAGAGAAGCAGGGGTCGAGCTGGATCTAGTGATGCATACTAAAAAATGATCTGGCACCAAAAGTTCGAGTCCATCAGAGTGCCCATTCCTTTCCACTTGAAACACGAGTTGAAAAGAGCGTCATTGTTTTCAGGAACAACTGGCGATGGACGGTATCTCGCACAATGCACTGCTGCTCGCACCGACTGGTCACATCAACGCATGTAGCTCAAATCAGCATTTTGCAAGGGCGGCAGGCCAGTTGCTGTGGAGTAGTATGTCAGAGCTTTGAGAGTCTACTCAGCTGCCATAATTGAGAGAACAACCCAACAGATGTGTTCAACGATAGAACGCAAGAATGCACGAAAACAAAGGAGCATGCTATGAAAAGTTGTTTTCATGCATGACTGATCCTTCAAAAATGATCACAGAGTTGAATTGGACGCGGAAAGTTATTCAGATGGAATCTATACAAGGATACTCGGACGGAAAACGCTCCGCTCCTAAAACCTTATCTAGCGGAAACGAAGGCGAAGTTTTCGCTTGTAAAAAACTTCCATTTTATTTAGGAATTTACGAGCCAAACACAGAGAATGAACTTCATCCTTTAGCGTAACCTCTTAGAAAGTGACGTGCTTAGACAGTTCGCAAACGATTCGACGTACAATCATCCTTCTTGTGCCACCAGGAGTCTATATCTTGGTATATCTTTGGTGGTGGGTGCTGCACAATAGCACAGAGACGGCACCAAAAGTTCGAGTCCATCAGAGTGCCCATTCCTTTCCATTTGAAATACGAGTTGAAAAGAGCGTCATTGCGATCGATTTCGTACAGATAACTGCAATAAAGATTGTCTAAGTGGCAGGATTAATGTTTTTTAAAGCACAGAATGGATTGCGAAGAGACTGAAATGTCTCACAACTGCTCGCTAATCCCTCAATTACAGCACGTTTTAAATGCTACACTGTTATTTCAAGTCTCCGTGCCAAAGCTAGAAGATCGGGAAAAAAGAATGTTGGTGTTCGATAAAAAGGCAACAAACTACTTCGAAATAAAGATTGTGACTTCACTGGCGTTGGCTTATGAAAAAGAGAGGCCTTATGAAATTGTTCGGATTATACGTCTGCAATTTGAGCAACTTGGGGCAAATACTTTCCTCCTTCCCTCCTC
>JPKZ01001313.1:774472-788988 GCA_000803305.1 Toxocara canis
CGCTGTCCTGAAATATAGTTAGCATTTGCACCTAGAATCATGCAAGTAACACAGAAGCCTCGCATGACGGTGTTCTCTAAACATTCACCGAACCTTCGCACGCGAGCGTTCCCTGAACATTTGCCAGAACTTTCCTCTCATGAGCCCTCCAAATAGTTACTGAACTTTCGCATGTGAGGGTTCTCTAGGGGTTGCCGTCTCAACCTCCAATCCCGACTGACAACTTCTGCTGCTCATTCTGTGGTCACTGCTGATGCATGCTGTAGGAGGGCTTTCGGATGCAAATGTCTACTGAATTCATTTTCTGATCTACCACAGGTTTAAAATGCCTGCCCACACATGTGTACGTCTTGATTTGAGTGGTTTCGCACGTGCCCGCATTTTTCCCCTGAACAGAGTTTGCATTTAAATAAAATGAGTGCACTATTATGCACTCCCACTACCTGAAATCTATTTGGCTGGCTCCGCCAGTTTTATCTCAGACATCCTGATGTCGGCCCATCTGCATGAGCTGAAAAGTTCTCGGTTTGATACGCTATTCTCATTTTGAAAATCCTTCGCTGTTAAACAATCTCTCAACCCTCCCTTGTCATAAAACTTTCGTTCCATCACTACCTTAAAAATTTTTGGCCAACTTCGCTTATCATATCTCAGAATTTTCCCTGCTCTTGTTCCTTGCCAAAAACTACGTTGGAAATGGAAACAATTCCAAATGAACCCTGTTAGTCAGCCAAAGACCTTCACCAGTTGCAATTATTTGAGCTACTGTTGAGTACAGAATAAATTGTCTACCTAGTCAAAAACTGATTGGTATCTGCGTTTCCTCAGCTATCCACTGCAGTGCTCTAAATTAGCTTGTACTATATATTTCCTGCCCTTCTAAGTGACAAACGAATGGAATCGGCGGCAACGTGGAGAGGTAAAGCATCATTTTTTTTTCTGGCCGCGATGCCCGATTCTGGAAGTATCAGCATGAGGAATTTGCATAACTGCTCTGCACTCGAACTTCTGACTACGCCTATGAAAGCAGCGTTGGTGCTACAAATGATGCTTTGATGGGAGCAAGTAGGGTTTTTTGAAGGACAGAGTTGTAAAACTTTAGGACTGTGAAGCAACGAAGGGTTCGTTTGAACTCGCCCAGCTTGCAGTTCCCAAAAAACGGCAAGTTTTTTTGCTCTGCAGCACAAAATCCCAGAATTCCAATCTTTTAAACTCGCACAAAACACGCGTACGATTGCCAAGTTATGGTCTGATAATTAGTAGTCCCTGTTGCCAGCACATAATCCACGTTAAGCATTTTGCTACAGCTACTTAACCGTAGCCTAGGGTAACCCAGAACGATCATCCGCAGCTGTCCGCTTATCTGCTCAACGTCCGCAATGACGCCAACGCAATCAGCCTGTGAAATAATCAAATCAACTCAATCGTAAATTTTCGCCTTACTTAGCCAAATTTTTAGGTCCATCAAAATCGTCGACATGAATGAAAGAATGGGGAGGTGCAATCCTCTCGTAGAATTGCCTCGAAGGTCCCATCACAATCGGTATGACATCGTTTCTACAAAGAAACTGATAAAAGTAAAGAAATGAGAAAGCGGATGTCGTTACAGCCGTTCTGGTTTCTGAACAAAGTTTGACTGAACACCACAAGAGTAAAATGGTGAAAGTGCAATATGCCTTTAGATACAATATGCTTCTAAACACGCTTCCTCTTTTTTTGAATAACCATTTCTTAACTAAAATAGCCGGAAATAAATCCAGAAAAAACTTAACAGTCCTGCTCAAGCAATGCTTCCAAAGTGCCGTATAAAAACCTCATAATGGGTATGGCGATGCCTCATTATTCAACGCATAGTAAAAAATAAAATCAAACCGTACGAGAGAGCATTTTCGAAGAATTTCTCGGTAACATAATCGCGACAGTTGCTGTTCTCGAACGAAAGATAGAACTTATAGTCACTTTTCAGCATTCGAGCACCTTCACGCTTTCCAATTCTACGATCACCGCAATCGCCATATATATCTACCTTCAGAAACATTGCTCATAGAAACAATGAAATTTTGTACGCGTGCCGCAGGCAGTTGAACGGTTAACATAAGCCTAAGTGTGTTCTAAAATACCGACAACGAATTCATAGCGACAAATACGACGAGCTATTTTTGTAATTGTATGCAAGAGATTTTTGTTTGGAGCAAACAGTTCGGTATCGAATACTTTTGTGAGACACGAATAATTCTGTATTCGAACAGATGAGGAAAAGCTTAAATATCACAAAAACTAGTGATATTCGGGTGCAAAGATTAACGCCCAAAGCTTATGCTCTAGCGTCCCTTGCGTCACGATCTGTATCGTACAAGTGGGTCACTACATCGATTACGAAGGCTGAATGAAAATTAAAGAAAAGGGTACAATCTTCAACTAAAACGGAATCGCATAAAATTCCTAACCGTTCATGCTGAAACTGAACACAGAATGCTGGTTATGCAAATAGAAAAAGAACTGCGCAAACGTTCATACAAAAAGTTGTTGCTGCTGAAATGTGAAGGAAGTAACTAGGGGTTGAGGCCTACTGCGAGTCAGAAAACCTCATAATAATCGTTTGTCTCCTGTCCTGAATGTTTTTTAAATCATTTCTGTTATCTAAAGGTTCTGTGCTGCTAAGAAAAAGACGACTAAGAAATCATGTTCAACACTGTGTGCATGATGGGTAACGATCCCTGTCTCCTTCTTTTCGACTGCAATAATAATATTATTCAATCCGGAAACGTTTGAAATGACCATTTGACCAAAGCCCAGTTGCAAATGTTGGTAGGATAAAAGCAAACCACCTAGAATCAGAGCTAACAACTTAATTAGTCGATAATATTATTATTTCTTGCACTTCTTTAACTAAAATGCAAAACGGTAAATGGAAACTCGAATAAAAAACATCCACATTCACTCTCACTCGTAACATTCATTTCTTAGTAAAGTATTATGGTAGTTTTAACCTCGATATACGACTGCAACTGAAGGGCATATTCCCTGCGCCGATTGTTCGTTAAACAGTGCGATACAAACCATGCCACTTTCTTTGTTTTACCTCAACGGATTGTTGCAGTTAAGCGAACGAAGAAAAATCTTTAAATCAGCTAAGGAAAGGATAATCAGCATAAAGGGATTTCTGTGAGCACTTAGATGCCATGCAGAAAACTGTCTGCACGTGCACTATCTACTTCAACATTTTTAGTGGTAACGTATTTGTATCACACATGGGCAATCCCTACCCCTTCCTATCCCTCTCTTCATAGAGGCAGTAGAGGGTCGCGTCACCTGCAAATTTCAGGATTTTTTAAAGAGTGATCTGCAGCCGGCAAGGCGATAAGCAATGCAAAAACCCAAAAATTTCTCGGGGGGGGGGTTGGAAATTTTTCAGAAAAAAATCGCACAAACTCGCAAAATTTTCGGTGCCTTAGTATTCACCGATCGTCAAAAGCCGCTTTCTGCGAGCTGTTTCCATAGTTTAACGTTTTTCCACGCCGAATCGGCGTTTGGAAAACTACGGTTCGGAAAGAGCAACTTGAAACAAGTGGCTCAAAAATTCATGGCATGTGAGTTTGGTTAGACATTGCTGAGAAGTTAAAATTTCTGGAAAATGGAACGATTAAATGCTCATTTATTAAGTCATATGCTCATAGATGATCGCTGATGGTGTTCAGAATGCTCAATTATCAATCGCATCGAATAAGAACTGATAATAAACAACTCTGAAACGAAATAATTATTCGTTTGAATTTCGATTTATCCAAACTGCTTTTCAACTAGCCCTATCGCTATACATTTTAACGCGTTTGTCGCCCTATTCACTCTCAATGTACAACGGATTGTGTTAGCTGTCGAAGTGATTAAAAAGCGCTGCTTAGGATGATAAATTTTTCAACTTCGGTGAATCGCATTGTATTATACGCTTCAAATACACTTAGTTTAGCGAGTAACGATGATTAGCTCTAAGCCGCTGAAATTTCGTCGCAAAATGCGAAACGAAAAAAAGAAAGTTCGAATTTGAACGTTACCTTTTGCATAGTCTAAATGAGCGAATGAGCTGTTTTGTACATCTTTCGAGCTCGCATTCCAACGTAAATAAGGCGTTACAATATCACTATCCCATCGATAACTAGCCGTATAGTTGATCTGCAAAATTTATTTGAAAATGATTAATTTAAGTCATTTAAATGAAAGTATAAGAAACCAAGAACAGATTTTAAAAAAATGGCAATATGAACGCGGCGGCAATTGTTTAAAGTTTTTAGAATTGTTTGGGGCAAATTATATATCGTATCCAAAAAGTTCCGCAGCGTGGTACTAGGACGGCAAAGGTTTCTTTTTTCTAATGGTTTTTTTTTGTAATCAAACTAAAACGTAACACGTGAAAGCATAAAGTCTAAGACGTCTAATGACGAACTATGAACAATCCTATTAAATAATGTTCAATTACAGCTGCACAAGAACCCAATCCATTGTTTGTATTAAAGTATCATAAACATAAACTAGTGTATTTTTTTTCTTTACGAATTTCCTTTTAGAGCGCCATATTTTAGGCATAAGTGTTTTAATTTATGTTTATGATGATCTGTGTATCATTTTTTTTGGTAATAAACAAACTCTTAAAAGTCGCTTTTCTAATCTCACTCTCTGCTTAATTGTTTATTCTGACCGCACATTTTCGGTGGCCATTCGACTATTTCATTTAGAACATCACTATGTAACTACTCTGCTTCCATGCTGACTAAACGGATACCTACTTCTATTCGTCTATATCCATCGTAGCATGAATGTTTTTCACTTCCTATAAACCAAATAATACCAACCAGTTCACTATTTTTCGATTTCAAAACGCATGCAAGCCACAACTGTACTCCGAACGTCCAACGTGAACCATTTGTAAGAAATCGACGATGGTAACGCATAAACGTACTTTTCCATTGTACGCCTTCAGTGAGTCAGTGTTCTCCGGGCTTTCGAGCAATCGCATAATCCAAAGTTGACCTCGAGGTCTTCTGTATTCCAATGAAACTAACGACGTTGGACTGAAGAAGACAACTTGAGCATTTTTCTTGTGACGTTCTGAAAATTCACAAAAAGAACTTATGAGGTTATACATATACGAAGCTTTTAAGGGCATTCCCAGTAACAATACTGAGCGTTTCGCGATTCCGTATTGGTCATGTATCACTCTCGGCATCTTTGCTAAGCGAGCTAAAAAAAAGAGACAAACATTGATCACATGAATGTGTGGCAAACAGTAGCGACATTTTATATCGTTAAATCGTTTTTAAGCTATTAGCTAGTTCCATGAAGTGTTCAAGTCCAGTACGTGTGTGATTTCCTCAAGGCCTGCCAATTATGTGGTGATTATTAATCATCTTAACCTGCCTGGCGGAAAGAAGTCAAACAAGTAAAGTCAGCCGACTGAATGTTGGTTTTTGTTGCGTAAATAAAAATTGAGGATTTCGAACCAGCTCACTGGATAAGCGACAACACGGAAATGAAAAAAAGTAGCAGTAATTCTCAAAAGCCCTTAGAAACTTCTAGCTTTGGCTGTAAAGACAAAAAAGTGCAAAGATTGCTTTATAATACTGTGGCAATGCAACAAGGCACAGAAGGCTTCCCAAAATTTAGGAAAAAGTTGAACGAGTAGAGAGATCTTCGGAAAAAGATTAGAATCCCGATTTAAAAAAAAAACAGGGGTTTTGCCAGTGAAGATAAAATCTTGCATAGGAGTGCAAAGCTTAAGACGAAAAGCGATTCACTAAACAATTCTCGTAGGAAAATTTCGAGGATCTTCGAAATCTCTTATAGTTTCTAGACATGCGTAGCCCGATGGGTCCGTTTGCTTAGGTTTTTCAAAAATCTCTTTGATAGCCCTTTGAAAAATCCAGTCGGACTACAGGGAGAGCCTATTAGCACAGAAGGAAACATGGAAGGCCTCTTCCGGAAGCGCCCAAAAGTCCTGTTTAGACGCCCTTCCTCATATCTCTTTCCGTCAGAAAATCCTTCATGTGCTATTGCGTGCCAATGCTCCAGCAATAGCAAATGAACTCTCTGTTCGAATCGCCGCAGCAGAAGCGAAAGCAATCTAAACCGAGCTTCATTTATGTTTATATCTCATATAATTTCATGGTTACTTTGTTTGGAAGAAGCAAGATAGAAGAGATAAAGTTAAAAATGTTTGAATTTAATGTGATTTACTCAAAATTTTCTAGGTTAGGAGGCGCACACCAATGAAAACGGTTTACCCACTTCTCATCAGCCCGTTCAGTTCTTTCGCGACTTATCATTGACATGGCTCCACCATAGCTTGCAGGAATGTGCAGCAGGTAAACGTAAAACGTTGCTTTAGGGCAATCTTTATGGAAAAAAGTAAGAAAATCATGTTGGCGCCTATATTACACTTTCACGGACGCTTTTTATACCTTATAGCAGCTTTCCGCAACTTTCTTACCGCATTTTTTTGTGTATTTTTTGTGAAACTCACCAGTACATGGAAAATCTTGAGAAAAATTGAATGATTTGGCAGAAATGAGCCGATCGCCCCGCCATACTAATTCTCTTAATGTTTTCTACCAGTCATGGAAATTCTTCAGCGAATCGCTTTAAATTTAGCAATTTTATAATTTTGTCCCTCCGACTACGTTGCTTTTATTTGACCAATAACCTTACAGAAACTGTTCATCAATTATTGAAGATGGTCATAAAATCACTCAAAATCTATGGTTTTTAAAACCGGCACGACAAACAGCTTTAATATGCATTCAATCCCGATTTCTTCATTTTCACAGCATTGAATTGCAACATTGTGCAGTTGTGAATATCGGAGTATAGTTTAAAATCGATATCAAAATTCTTTGGTCAGAACTAACCGAGTGTTGTTAAAAAACAATTCCGTACTCGGCATTGTTTGCGTTCGAATTCCGCAAATCCAAGCGGAGTGATCGCAGTGCCTTCAGGGTGATATATCACGATCGGTTGAGCAGACAACTAAAGCGCACTGATGTTTTGCATGTTACTCATTCATTTTTTAAAATACAAACAAAAAACCTACAATTAGCGTTATTAACTCCGAGGCAGAATGGCAGCGAAATTAGCAGAACGAAAAAAAGGCGAACGGAAACATTATTGCCCAACATATGGATTGCTTCCTGCTGCTAACATGAGTAAAAATCATTTAAGCCAAACCGCCTCGGTTTTCAGTACTATCGTACCTAAACTTTGGCTTTAATAAACCAGAAGGTTGAAAATTGCGTAAGATTCCCTTGCTTTTTTTTCACTACTCAAAGATGAATAAGATGGCGCGAGCAGTCATGAAAGAAATAAAACCTACAAACGGTATCTGTTTGGCGACAATGAAAATAGTATATCAATTCAATTTGAGGCGTTACGGTAACAAAGAAAATCTTTTCAAATTGCGGCGATTCTTCACAACTATATTTTCAAAGTGTGACATGTTTCTTTTTTCTTTGTTGTGGCAAGAAAGATTTAAACGATGCGCTGGAGAAAATGCGTTGAATAGCTGTTGATGAACGGTGCATTGTAATGCTAGCTCAGATTTAAAGCGGAAAAGAAAGATATTGAATTCTTCGGAGCTACCTGATGCAAAAGATGAAATTTAAAAAAAAGAAAATAACAACTCATTCAATGCTTAACATTCCAGACTTCTACCATTTTTACAACAAATAACAAGAAATCACAAGATCTCATCGATATCTTCCCCGCAGCTCTCTTAAGAAATTCACTTTTAGCTTTTTAGCACCGAAATCTGTTTGCTTTGATAAGATATCTGTTGTTTTGTGAACGAATTTATCAGTGCGAGATAGGACCATCCTAGTGCAGCTACGGAAATCATAAGCACTTTATTAGATTTTTAAAGTCGAAATCATCATAAATCGGAAAAAAAAATCACCGGAAGCGAAAAAACTGCACCACTCTTTGGCATTCGCTTTTTCGAAAAACGCATATTCTAACAAATAGTTCTACCCCATCACAGGGAAATATGAAGCAGAAAAAAGAGCACCGCCCATCGTTTTCAACAACTTACGAATTCCGTCGCTCTTTCTTTTTCTTTCAACCGCACTTTTCCTAACTACTCTGTTCTTTTTGAGTTTTATTTACCACAGATTCTTACGTCAACGGTCTCGAGTTTGAAGTCCTACGAAGCAGTGTTAACTTATTTTGATTGACGCCTCCCCACAACTGAGTCGAAAGAACCCCTTGATGTTCACTCCACCTTCAATAGCCCCTAAATTACGATAACAACAGTTACCTTCGCCGGCTCATATGCGAGTTGCTCTTCGATACGGTCCGTATGATAATCACTGTCCGAATTCACAATTATATTTCGCGCCTGCCCGTATAGGAAATTACCCCTTAATGGATGAATCTCACTTTTAAAATCTAGTGTTATCGCTCCGTGCCAAATGAGCATCTGAAATGAGATAATCACAAAACCTTTATTGAAGATCAAGAAAAACTGCACAGTCCCTTAGCTATGCTACGTGTCTACAAAGCAGTATTATCTAACGTATTTATGGAACAGTATCACCTGATCCATAGTTTTCATAATGAACGTTATATTACAGTGAACTACTGTGATAAGGGTCGCGGTTTGCATTTTTGTTGGATACGATGAACTCGAGTCCCCTCCACCCAAATCTCTCCTTTCCGACTCCCTTCGTGACCTTAGGCACCTAAATAAGAGATGAAAATAAAATTAGAAAATTTAGAGTCGCCGGTCTTCATTCCACACGCCGGTTTGTTTTTCGGCAAACGATGTCCTTGAGGGTACTTTCCTCTCCTGAAATTTCGCTTTCCGACTCCCTCTCTCTCACCGACTTTTTTCCCCTCCTTGATCATAAACTACAACATTGCAGAGCACGTCCAAAGAGGGATCGTTACCATTAAACAAGCATTTGCGGTTTTGTGTCACGACGTACAATTAACAGGCAAGTTTTCATTTTTCAAAATGAAAGATTCTTAACGGGCAATCAATGTTGTGTAATAAATTGCATGAAGCGACTTGAGTTAGAGTTGCGTAACGTATGGTGATAGTTTTCTCCTGACATACCTCATACTGCAAAAGAACTCCGTAAACTGTTTAAGGAACAGTTGAGAGGCCTCCAAAACTGATGAAGTGTATTTAATTTAAGCGAAACAGGAAAAGCACGAGCGAATATTTTCTGGTTTTTAGCACAATTGTTGAAGAATTTCGAAACAAAAATGGATAGGAATAAGAATGCACAGTTTCTTAGAAAGCCAACGTTTTCATCCGTTCGACAATGACAACGATGGTACTATCATAGTCCGTTAAAAATGGAAATTCTATAGCCGAAATTCTGCAAATACTCTTGAAAATGAGAGTGAATTACTGGAGAAAACAGCAGCACATGCAGCTATTACTTTTGATAGCTTAGCGCTGTGTCAATTTTGCACCTCATTTAATGCGCTTGTTGTCTAATAGTCTGAGCTTGCCGTTTGCGCGAATTTTGAATTTTTATCGACTATATTGTATTTTATCAAGCTTGCATTTGTAAAGCATTTTATAGTTGCACCGCACTTGCGCATATTTATGTGTGTGTCTGTTTGGCATTTTTTACAAACGAACCACTGAATTCAGAACATCCGGCGGATTTAACGCTACCCAGGAGATGCATTCTAAACCAATTTTTGAGCCGACCTATTGGCATTCAGAGGAAATGCAAACCAATCTACGCAAAAAACAACATGCATTTTAGACCGCTAGGGGTCGTATAGGAAGGGATTTTCGTTAAAGATTTGTGTTACGACCGCTCGGATCAGGTAAAATCTGAATGCGCATATTTTCTGACCGTTATTCAATCAGTTTTTGCTTTGCGTCTTTTGAGCATTCGCGCAAGAATCCTATAAACGTTTTCGAGACAAAAAACATTATGGAAAAGTACTGCGACATAAACGCTTGTGTCATTTCTATTTAACCTTTCATAAAATCTAACCTACCAAATCCCAAAAACACTCGCCTACATTGTTTTCATTTATTTTTCATAAAATCTAACCCATCGTGTTCCAAAAACACTGTTTTTGATAGACTGCTCTTCTGCTACAGTCAGCCTAAGGAACTCTGAAAGAATGAAGTTATCGTGGTGAAAGAACGAAGGGATAAAATGGAAAACACAGAAACGAAGAAGGAAAACGTGAAACGAGAAGAAAAATGAAATTGTCATTTGCCATTTTAATGGGCAAACCGAAAGATATGGAATTACCTCCGCCATGAGTCCGATTGTGCAAAGTGCGGCGCAGAGTTTGAGAAGATGTGGTCGATGTACCCGCATTGTGCAAAATATACAAAACGCCTCATCCCATTAAGGGTGATATCTGAATGGCTGGAGATAGTTTTTAAAAAAGATGTAGAAAACTGAGATTTATGCAATGGCTGTCGCTATTAATCAAAACAGGATGCGCAGTGACGCAAATGCTTCATTCAACGTTTTCGAGCAATTTCTACCGCCGTCAGGAGGAAACCACAAAATGGTCACGAGCAGTTGGTGACATATTTGTGCTTTCTGGTAATGCAAATTTCCCAACACAATGCAAGAAAGTGCTATTTGAACGAGCAAGAAGAGTGGAGAAAGAGAAAGCGAGCGTTCTCGTCTTTGCATGATCGATGTTTGTCAAAACCAACAACTACTACACACGTATTACCGCGAATTCACGACATGCGCCTTCTGCAAGCGAGGTCTTTACATCAGCTACGAAAGATAACGCAAGAAAAATATGCCACAAATTAAGCAGGCCAGATTCTGACGATTTAATTTCGCGCCTTTCAAGAAAAATACATTAAAGCGAAAGACCTACAAATATGAATCTTCTTATCAGGTGCATGTTCAAAAAGCTAAAATTAAAATATACAAACGCAATAATTTTTGGTCGCTCCATATCCGAACAAGTAACATTTCGCCTTTTTCTCCGTTTTTTTTTTCATGGCAGCAATGAACACAAATCCACTGTTTCACGTTTCGGTGAATTTATCCGGTTGCTTGCGACTTCTTCGCGGGAAAAAACTGCTACTGTTGAATAATACATTTCAAGCATAACAACTATGCTTGTGTGAGAATAGAACTGAAAGAAATTCTTTCAAAAACCAGAACCGGAATCCAGAAATCACCGGAAGAAGGGGAATCCACAAAAAAATAATGACACCGTGGTAATGGTTAGGCAAACTCGTAATAGGAGAGACGACAGAGGAACCAAAAGCAAAACTATAGCTGGAACATCAAAAAACACCAAGAAATCTGAAATTGAAGAAGTGCAGCGAGAATCCGGATGCAGCCCTAGTATTTCTGATGTAAAAATCGTCAGTTGGTGGGGAGGTAGTTTTTGCCTTGGTGCAGATGTTACTATATTAATTGGTAAATCTTCGACCTATGGTGCGGTGGATACAGTCAAGACAAGGGAATGCATTTTATTTCCACTATATCAAAGCAAAGAATGGAGCCTAGATGAGCGGTACTACAGTGAAATAAAACTGGAAGGCGTATCGAACGCACACCTCAGACATCTCCCCCTTCACGCCTCGATCACACCGAGCTAACGTCAACCATTAGTGGGGGTATTGTAGCAGGGTCTTGTCTGTATACAACAACTGTCGAAACCCCTTACTCATCTTATCATAAAGAAATAAAGCCAGAGTTTGTGAACTGCGCTTAACATCCCATTTTGCACACATGAACCTGTGCAGTAACAGTCGATCAGCACAGAAAAGCGCAAATTCCGGCGTACAGAGCGACATTCTGCAATGTGAACGTGGACATACGGGACAAAATTCGAAGCCACGATTTCGCTCATATCAAAGGTGTAAATGGAGCAAAATCATTTGAAATTCGGCAAACAAAAACGGATGAAAAACAGGAAATATAGGAAGCGTGGTAGATACAAAAATGAAAACTGCAACACACAAAATAAAAACGTTAACAGCCTGGACTATTACGCCTACTTGGCTAACGAAGTAAATATAAAAATGCTTAGGAAACTAGTGAACGCATGATCGTGCGTATCAACTTTTATTACCTATGCATATAAAAAATTTTACTCATTCATATCTCATTTACAGATGACGGGAACGTTCTGCTGGCTGACAGTACGGAAAAACTCTTAAAAATTGACACATTCATTATGCCTCCACTCTGGATTTTTATTCGAAATGAAACAGTTCCACCACTGGAGGACCTACGTATTATGTGAAAGCTCATCTGAATGCTCTTGCCTTACGACATGTATTCGTAACCGAAAGCAAGTACAGCGATCTAAGAAACGCAAAGCAATAAAAAGACGGTTTCGATTTGAAACGATCTCATACGGGTTAAACATGTTGGAAAAATTAAAAAGGAAATAACAACGTCCTATAGGATTTACCAACGAGAATGCACGTACGAAGCACACAGAGAGATTAAGCAAAGAGCCGAAGCCACAAACTACATACACAACCAACCCACACAGTCCATTGCCTGCCAAGTGCTGCAGTGGCCAGCAACGTCAGCCGTTGTGTGACTTTGTTCACATATCTACTACGTTGATGGCTCTCTGAGCCTTTTTTGAACCACCAAAACAAGCGTTGCTGACTGTTACGCACATGGTTAGTTGTTGAACCGAACCGTGTACGGTCGGCTAACAAAGGACTACAATGGAAATTTCGTAACTTACTGGGATATACCATTTACAAAATCTTGCTTTTTACACGTTTAGTCGTTCATCAACAATAGCAATGTGCCAGGTTGAGTGGATACTTCTGAAGTGGCTCAAGATGAAATGAGCTGAATTGGCATTGAAGTATACATCGTCATGTCAAAAACATTTTCAAACGTCAGAAAACGTTTCAGAAACTTTGAAAGTATAAAATAATTTAAAATTAATCGGATAAAATGTTGTTTAATTCATGTAAGGATTTGTGCGCTTCTGCCAAGAGCTAATAAAGCGTACCTTTTTCTTCACATCTTCATCCGAATTTTCAGTTCTGTCACTATTCCCAAGCAATCAAGGTCGAGAAATATATGCAGTTGCGCTGTGAGTGATGTTCCAACAGCTTACAACCCGACGGCGTTGTCTATAGCGTAATAGGACAAAAATTATATGTTTATTACGACTTGTATCCTCAATTGCGAAACAGTTTTGATGGCACTGGGACAACTGCTCAGTACCCTTCAACGAGAACATTGTCTTGTTCCACTGGTTCAAACTATGTTCTGCTCTCAACAAAGCAATTAATCATCGTTGAAATGCTACGACAAATTTAAGAATGACTCGGAGCACTATAGACTAGATCTACATAATAGCTTGCAGAGAACTTTTTTTCGCATATTGGTTGTCGATTTGCAATTTTTTGCATGCAATTATTTGAGTTGGACCATTACGTCATAACTCGACATACATGCAGCATTATGTGGTTACTGCGTATGGCATTTTGTCTTCAAAATTTCTTTTTGAAACTTTTCAAAATTGCCGTCTCTAATGGCTTGCTGCGCATTAGAGAAATATTTGTCATTTGGAAGATGAAAAGATGTTTTAAAAATATACAAAATGTGAAACAATGTTTCATGGAATCGCAGTTTTGAAACACCCGAAAAGAAACCGTCGCGATAAGTGGCGTTTTTTGATGTCGTTATCGTCTATTTGATCCACGAATATTTTTTCTCGTACCATGATTCGAAGGCCGACGCTTTGCAAAATCTTCTCTTCTGCGTTCGATTTAAAATGTTTTAGTTGACATCCGTTAAAAAGACCAACTGAAAATGTGCTGATATGCATCAAAAATGAATGGTTATAAGAAGAGCATATATTTTGCAAAGGAATTATAAATTTTGCTCAAATACCTAGCATACTCATATTTTATACTTCTCTTTTGAAGGTGTAAGGCATAATTTGTGAATTACTTTATAATCATTCGACGGACACATGTATTTACTTCCAAATACATTCGTAAACGATATCAGAACAGTGATCCCGTTTCTATAGGAAAAATTTGGTATGGAGTGCGCAACAAACAAGGAAAAAACAATTTCGCTTTTGAAGAAGAAACGAAGTTATTCATTTTTATGATATAAGAAGGTCCCAATAAGGAAGGCGATCGTGCTCAAGCTTTTTCTAGAGTTGGCAATAATCGCATCATGACTGCACACTGAAGTGTTACCGTTGTAACATGTTGTTTAACTGATAGACAAAATTTTAAATAACTGCATAATTGCACATACTTCACTCTTACTAGATCTGCGTGATACTACATGGATGAACTGAGAGATATCACTGAATGTTTTAATACAAAAAGTGACGATTGCGAGTATCAAAAACTATGCAATAAAACGTTTTTAAACACTGCACACTAAAGGCGAAAAACGCGACATCGAAGCAGTTTCAACGAAGCAAGATGTGAGTGTTTTTTGTGCCCACAGAACTAACGTACCTGGGATTACTGAGGAAGTATTGATTCGAATGCTTAGGGGGTGTGGGGTAGAAAT
>JPKZ01001313.1:808015-848570 GCA_000803305.1 Toxocara canis
GGGAGGTAGAAAACAATCTGGAACTCCTCAAACGGACAAAAAAATACTCCCATTCCCTTCGCCTTGGCATGCCAATGGTTTCTTGTAACAAACCATGCTGATATAGTTCCCCTTCCCTTACAAATTAGCAGCAAACGAAAAAAAAAATCGGTGCTTTTTCTTGGAAGCCAACCAAATCAATATGCGCGAGTGATGCGGATCTTGGATAAGCAACCATTGCTGTATTAGCATCAGTAGTTGTCAGCGAGTAAAGAGCAAGCTTTTCGCAAGCAGCTTGTAACTGATGGCGAACTGATTGTCGGTGATAGCAGAAGCGCCGAAACGTTCGAAAAGACGTTAGACTGATGGATCCCCACTGCCGACCTAATCCAGCGACCCTTCGGTGATACGATGGCAATTCGCCTAACTTTTAAAAAAAAGAAAAAAAAAACGAACAAAACGACAAGCAAATGCTTGCGAAATAGCAAATTCGGCAGAGCATTCACACGAATAGCAGAAGATCGGAATTCCGCCGCTATGTGTAGACACCGTTTTCACTCAACTGTGCATTGTAGTTGCTAGAACGATCAAGCTATACCAACTGTTAGATAAGGCGTAGCACTGAAAAAGTGTTCCAACAAACAAGGAAAAGAGGTTTCATTCATCTTGCACAGGATTATGACAACATCACCAGTAAAGATCCTTGAAAGCAGGTCCTGTTTTCCCTTAGTTTTTTTCTTATACTTTATTTCTTCCATGGTAATTATCGCAGTAAAGTTTTATTGCTCTTTCATACCTTTCCTTAAATCACATAAACACGCAACTGAATGCACTTTCTTAGGACCAGTTGTGTAAATAGGATCAGTTGTGTCAGAAAGGATCAATTGTGATTTTGTAGATCTTGAATGGAGGCACTGATTTTTCATGAGAGCATCCATCGATGAGAACGCAGATTTTTTGAAAAATTTCCATTGCTTCACAAGATGTGGCCAAGAACGTGAAAAGGAAAAGAGAAGCCAGCTTAAAATAACAAAAGAATTAAACTCACATGTAATCAGTGTGGTATATCACAGTTAACACATCTTTGGAAGATGCAAATATAATCACTGATTTGAATGCTTGTTGTGCAACAAGCAGAAATGCTTTTAGCACCACTTAGGGAACTCGAAAACAGCATGCTTCCTAGCAAATCGTAGAGTGCAGAGCAGCAATTCTTGCAGAATCTCCCAGCTTCACTCTCGCTCTCTGGATGCACATCCTGATCGATTTTGCCACTTCGTCTTGCTACAACTGACCAACTTAGCTAGGCCAGATTCCGCAGCTGAAGCTTCTAATATTGTGAAGTGTTGGATATAGTAAGTGAGGTATCTAGCAATTACTGCACAAAGTTGAAAAGCGTACTTGCTTAAAGCCACAACCTTCTGGTACATTAACTGACTATTCAGTTATTACATCAGAAGAAAATGGATAGTAAACAGAAAATGCAAAAACTAAAACCTCATGCAACTGCGCAACAAAATATCACTTAAGTTAGTGCCTTCTCTCTCTCTCGCCCCCTCCCTGCAATGCCCCGGAGTAATTCGTTATAACATACATTATAGTGCTATGCCTGCGTTCATGTTTTGTACATAAGCTTCCTGGGCTTTGCTGGCTGTTAAAAATGCCATACGAGATTGCCGCCTGTAACATGCGAGAGCAAAACCAAAAGTCTCTAATGACAATGAAATGAGAAAAATGCCACGGTTAAAGTAAGATCGAAAGAGTTCCTTAGAAGACGTTAGGCGGCGAGGATCGACTGATCTGCTTACCCAACGTTTTATAGTCTCAGCTCTACTACGAGCTGCACGGAGAGCAGCATAATGCCTGCGTAATCGAATTTCGTCTCGCTAGTACCAAATGCTATCTCACTGCCTAATATACATTCTTACATCAGAAGAAGAAGCAGGAAAGCGAGGCGTGACCCGATGTAACCGAGGGTTCGAAATTGTTGAAAAAGATATGCACTAACCAGCTTAATGTGTCTTTGCAAACAAAATACTTTACTGCCCCAAAAGTAGCGTGATAATTTTTAGCCATTTACCTATAAGTACAATACATCATATCAGCAAATATCGAAATATTGAAATGGTAAACACGAGTGTGTCAAAGGTTGAAAATAATTGCACCGACATTGAGTTTCAGCTACGTGACCGACGGAAATCATCAGCGCTTTCTTCTTTTCGGGACAGGCATCAACATTAAATGCGAGATTAGTGGACGGTGGATGCTATGCGCGTTGATGTGCACTAAACCGAAAATTATATAATTTCGCTTACTGAATAGAGGCAGCAGCTGTCCATCTGATTGCTATTGGGTTAGGCAGCAACTGCACAATGCTCATAATTGTATTGGTCGGCGAGCCCAGTGCGACATTTATATATATATATATATATATATATATATACATATATATGTATGTAAAACATTTATATTTGTATGTATTTATTTATTTGTTACTGGGCTGACAGCGGGCAATGCAATTAAGGAGTATTGCGCAGTTGCCAACTTGACCAATAACAATCAGATGGACAGCTGCCGCCTCCTAGTCACTAAGTCAAATTATATATAATTTGACTAAATATGTATGCATGTATCTTTTCATATATATATATATATATATATTGTACATTATATATATATTATATATATTATATATATATATATGTATATGCACAGAAATGTCTGATGTAAGCAAGAAGAAAGAAAAAGCCATGAACTTTATTCAACTGTGAAACTTTTGTCACGGAAGCCTTGAAGGTTGCTAGCGCGTTTTGGATGTCAGAAGAACCCTCGACAGGAGACAGCAAATAATTTGGACGTGATTTATCGTCCGTTCCCAGCAATGCAAGTTGAGGGCGTTTCCTGGCATAGTTCATATCATCTGGAAAGCAACTGCATAAATATTCATGGAAACTATTGGGAACGTTGGCCCTTCTTAACTTACAACGAATGCATTCTCGAAATCAGGTGAGCAACAGTTGTTAACAAGTTGCGTAATGTTGATGTGCTCTTTAATAGCTAAAAAATTTCTTTCCATTCTCGTGGCTTCGAAATGAATGAAAATCATGAAATCCACGAGTTCAGTAGAAAGCAAAAAAGCCACTGAGATTCAACTATGTGGATCCAGTTCTGTGGAAAGCATCCAGGTCAACCGTGCCGTTGTTTCGGGTTTCGAACTAGTACAGCTGGCGAATGAATCATACAAGGACACCGAAGGCCAAAATTGTATTGTTGTGCTATTTTGTTATGCTAAGCTTTAACCGAATAGGCTTCTTTACTCCAATAATTTAGGTTCCTTATTGTCAATATGGATGGACATGGTATTTCCAGCTTGGGTAGATAGGCTGTGGCTCTATTGGAAACTTGGTGTAGCACGCATACAGGCATACATCAAATGGAGTATGGAACCTATGTGAACATTAGAAGGGAACGAAAACTGTTGATGAAACTTAGTTGTTTCGACTAAGTTCGCCTTCAAAATAGTCTGACCTGCCTACTGTGCCCACTTGCGCCTAAAAACTTCTTAAGCCATGCAGCAAAAATTTTAAGTGATTAACGATTATGCCCGGGGTCTCATTGGCCTTTCAGACCATCAAAAAGGTGTGATTTTTAGGTCGATGTTGACACAAATAAATAATCGGCATGCTAATAACGTGAAACTGATTGCAGCTTGATTCAATAGCTTAATGTCCAAAAAGTCAATCTTTTGAGTAAAATAAGTAAACTATGTTCTAAGCAACTAACTTAGTGCTGCTATTACGATAGACCTTCCGAGCATTTCTCTTTAATCGCCACGATAAACTTTACGCTGCTTAGTGCCCCCAGTGGAAATGAAACATGAAGATGCATCGTAGCGCATAAATTCATAAACGGTGAAAAATCCGCCAAAAGTTTCGCCAAAGATGATGAAGTGTGCTCATGCAAGCTCAGTGTGCACCACGATCAGTTTGAAGCTTTTGAAGGATTGCCAATTTTCCTTTGCCGTATTTCGTAGCACCTCGTAGTTTTTACAGTTTGCCCAACTTGAACAACCTCTTCGATCCTGCATCCTCCATGTCAGATTGTTTGACGTAACTGGACCTACAGTCAATCCGCTTAACCACTATCCGAAAACGCTGAAATTCCTGGAAGGATTCTTTCGTCTTTGCCCGTCGAAATGCTAACGCATTTAAACCACACATTGCCATAGCGGTTAGCGGAAGGGGAGGGAAGCACGACAAATAAGGGACGCTAAATCGGAGAACGTTTTTAAAAAATTTGGGGACCGCTTTTTAAGATACTCGCTTCCATAATTTGATATCTTGACACCGAGCAAATATGACGACGCACTGCGAGATGTAGCATCCACCTCAACATGAAAAAAATTGCTTATCGCAATTTGAAATGCGAATTAGTGTTGGAAAGGAAAGATTAAAATAAACGCATGCTCCTCCCTCTTAACGGTATTCATACGTTAGCTAACTACGCCGTGTCTCACATTTCACTGAAATGTCCTGAATGCAACCGTTTACGCGAGTTAATATTCACGTTTGTTGATCAGTTTTTTATCGTCACGAAAAATGCGGCTGCCTCAACGATCAATACAGTTGCTCGTTCGGGGGCTTCTCATTGTGTTCTGTTCATTTCGTGGTAGCTAACTGGTACTTATCCGGCTCCAGTAGTACAAGTGCTTCCCTCTCACCTTGCTAGTTATTGTCAGTATTATTATCTCAAAAATTTCCGAAAGTTTAGATGAGTGAGTAACACCTTGCAAGGTGATCATAGAAAGATGTGAAGTACGAAAAACCCAGCCCTGGTTTTTTGAACAGACGGCTGGATGTCGCTTGTGGTGTAACCAACTCTCCTCTCAACGGAACAAACCATGGACAAGCGTGGCGTTCCAGAACGAATTACGAGCTATGGTTTGACGGTCGGGTTGACAGGTCTGTGCGACGTATACGCAAGCATGCGCATCGAGTGCATTGTATGCGTGCAGTGAGCTGTACGTCCACTTCAGCCTCTTTATTTTCAAGGGCGTTCCACATGATTCAGCTCGACCGGGTCTCAGCCATCTACACGTTCAATATGGCCTTTTTTTTCGCTAAGCAATCCCACACATTTCAACTTTTGTCTCTTTCCCTTCCACTCAATTTTCCTTCTTTGCGTGACTTTTTGCAGGGCCAATGTTTAATACACAAACGCGGTATGACTCTGTTCACATCAATGATGCACTAAGTGCCTGATCGATGTGAACAGTGTTATAAGGCTGCAACTGATGCATATTTTTTGAGAGATCGAAACCAGAATTCCAACGAGGATGAAATATGCAAGCACCAAAATTCTGAACATGAACTCGGAGCTGGATTCTGGCGAGGTGCCAGTATTACGTTAACATTTTTGTCTATTCGTCCGTTTGACAAGATGAGCTTCCAAACTTCCGTTTGCGAAAGTTCTTGGTAAGTTTCTGGGTCTAAGACAGCCAACGATAAGTCAAATTTTAGTTTACTGTACAAGGTTCGAAACCGAGAAACAAGTAAGGACGAATATAGTCAATCCGACATGAGATGAACTAGAAACGGTAATTTAGCATTTGAGGAAAACGCGTGCTAAATATGGAGAGGTTGATGTTTAAGAAAGTATCAATGCAGAGCACCGTCCTCAGGTGATGATATCTACTCAGCTGAGCATTGTGAATAGCTAAAAACTAGTCTTCTACCAAATATGTGTATTCAGCATAGTCTGCAGTGAAGATGACCCTCGCCTCCTGTACTTATCCTGACGAACGAGTAGCCTGAGGATTCGTAAACAAAACGCGTATTTTGAACATTTATAATGGCGTTTTTTAGAAAAAAATCTTGGGAGCTAGCTTGAAAACTTGAATTTTCTTTGTTTAAGAAAAATCTTCTGTTACGAAATGTAGCTCTGGCAGATGCATACCCTGCCATCTAGCAGTCACTTCGATCATATGCTTCAAGAACTCCGTTTAATCGAGATTCCAACCAGAATCGAGACATGTGCACTAAGCATTTTCTGTTTCTGAAACTCAAGAGTTTGCGCAGTGCTTTGGCCATTTGCTGTTGATGTTGTTCGATATCTTCGAAACCCATTAACGAAATTTACAAAGCCAAAAATTCGTTCACACCACCTAAAATGATCATTCCCTTTCTTATTGTACACTGTTTTTCCCAAACTGATCAATACACGAATTGCCTAATGTTTCATTTCCCTCTCTCACTAGTAGCAAAAACGTCTTCCCAACAGTGGGATAATTGCCAAATCACTGAGTAAAATGTTTGCCATTAATACTGATTCGGTGCTCGCCATCAACAAATTCTTGTTGTTACGCCATACTCAACATAATGAAACGTTTGAAACGTAATGCACCCACCTCTCTTTTGCTCTTTTTCGACTTGCTGATCACTAGATGAACTGACAATAGAGGACATCCTCACAAAAAACCATCATGGCTGAATTCGATTTGCCCTATTTTATCATCTTGCCTTAAATAAACATTGTAAAACTCCTACTAGTTTTCTTTCACATGTCCATTAGTGTGTCCCATGTAGTGCGCCACTTCCATCGATCTGAACGATGTGAACCGAGTATCAGCAGTTAGACTGCGTGGCCTTGGCACACAGCATTAGTGCACTACATTTCAGGGATGGATCAATTTTCATACGCTTCATTTTTCGTGCTGTATGCGCTAAAATATTGCGTCGAATTTCTTATGACTTCAGAAAAAAATTTAAGTATGCGGCAAAAATGTTTGGACAAAATAGCAACATCTATTCACATAAAAAATTCGATTGTAGTAAATCGTTTTAATGTATAGGAGGGAAAGGGAGACTCATGGACTCATGGACTCATGGAGAGGGAACTCAGGGGGGCTCATGGTCGAAACGAGTGCTTAAATGCTTTGGAATATTTGTTATACATGTTCAACACATGGCATCGATCCCAACCGCTAATGAAATATGGGCATATAAATGTTCATTTAAACAACAAAATGTTTATCATAACAGAAGTTGACTAGTAGCTCTTTTACGGAACCTGATCTAACCATGCGTTCAGGCTCTTCGACAGCAATCGTTTGAGCAGTGGAGTAAATTGATTAAATCAGAAATCAAATCATGCTTTCTTAAGACGTTAGGATAACATCATTGAAATTTTAATCTTATCTGAACTCTTGTAAAATAAATTGCTTATATACACGTATTAATAGGTTTTTATATGATCTGCTTTTCACATGCGATGATGCCGAAATTTACGAGTAACAATCACAAAAACAACATGTTTTGCGCAGAAAATGGTTCTCTAAATGGTCAACTACTTCGACATCTACAACCGTTTACACTTTTGCCAATACCACTTTAACGAAAATTCGAGGTTGAAACTACGTTAGGTTGCGGCTTTATCCATTGTGCGATCAGTCTGTCTCATAACAATAAATTTTGCCTCGTTCCGGATGTGTGAAGTTGCAGATGGGGTGCGATTAGGTTGCAAAATGACGATTTAGGTCGCAAAGCGACGTTTCGAGGTGACTTTGATCACCCGCTGACATGGTTTGCTCATTTTCCGTGGTGTGGTTTCGCATCATTTGCGCACTTACAAAATCACCCGTCCGCCTATCACTACGTTTTAAACATCAAAAACAGCTAGCTACCTGTACAACAATATATAACAGACTCATTTTCTGAGTTGTGCTCATCAGTGGTATGGTTCTTGACTTGAAGTTTGGAACACCTTGAAGCTTTCTTGTGAATGTTTCGATGCTGATTGCGTTAAGCTTGATCAAGTCAGTGATCGCGCTCCTCTTGCAAACATTACTGGCGCTCATGATGACCAAACTATGAAATTATGTATCAAACCCCGTATACCACAGTTTCCAGCAACCCTTATTCTTGCTAGACCTTAGCTGTAGCAAAGTAGTCAGTGGTGAACAAATGAAAATAGAAAGGTTTCAATGAGGTGCATGATTACTGAGAAATGAAAGTATGGAATATCACCTAAGAAAGCAGATGGCAGAATGATGGAGCGAAAATTGAAGATGGCAATTTTGTCGCCGAGTCGCGCAATGCACATCAAAATTTGCGAACGCATATTTCCTTAATTTGGTGCGGTGATTAAACAACGAATCAGTAGTTGTTCGTTCGTAACAGGGTTGACGAACGATACCATGAAACCTCAGTGCTGTTCACGTTCTTCTGACGTAGTTCAACGAATTTTTGAGTACTGTTATCAACTATGGGTGTTTTTAAGTCACCGTGCTCATTAAATGCCTTGCGATGTGTATCGATTGCAGCTTCGTTTCATTTAGAGGAGGACTTTCCTCGATGCTTCACACTTTTCTAGTTGTTGAATTTTTTAAATTTTCTAAACATGAATATTGCACGTTGAGCGATCGACAAAAATCCTCCTAAAATTTTAGCTCGATTTTTCGAATACATGCGGATGAAAAAAAAGAACAATTGTTGCAAAAAATGTCGTTTTTTGCAAATTAATGCACATCGATCTTTGTACGGACCTGCCATATGCGGTCTGTTCTTAACGTTCGCTTGTGGCTGTTATGATAAGACATTGATTAAGCTCAATCACGTAAACATTCCAACACATTGATCTTTGAGATATGGCGAACTATCGTATGTGTTGTGTCTTTTCGCGTTTCCCTTATAGCTATTGTGCGCAAATATCTATATAATTGCTTTGTATTCACCGGGTTCAGCCACCAGGAGAGGGGCGTGAACCAAAATTACCTGTCTGGGCCATACCCGGCCGAGTCAGTCTTATTTGTATCGACCAAGAACGAAGGTTGCCCCTTCCTGCGCCTCCATGACTGTATATTCCCTGCCTTGTATCCCGCTTCCTTTATAAATATTCGCTGCCGTGTATACAACTGTTATTCGCTACTGTAATCGAATAAACTCGTTGGACCACTGAACCACCGAGCGAAGGCAGTTTACACGACACCATATTGATGATTTCATTCAAAGCTCGAAAATTAATTGTAAATATTGACCAACGACCAAGGCAGTGATCTGTCATCGCTGCTGATCGTTATTAAGCTTAAAATTCACATGGTCATTGTTTTGTTTGAAATATTACTCAAAGAATTTTCGCTGGAAGCGGAATCCAAAATCTTTGTTACTTGAAGTAGTAAGTTGTTTATGGAAGTAACTGTTTCATTAGTTGTGTTGTGATTTGGTGGCCAATTTTTTCACTTACCTATAAGGTAAAACGCAAGCGTATATAGATTCTCATTAAAAAGTTGTTCTGAAAACTTCTTATCAAAATGCAATTGTAATGTGCGCAAAACCGTAAGGGGGTTCCATGTTTGCATTGCACAATTTTACAATCATATTTGCTATGATCGCATGAGATCGACAGTTCTGCAAATGCAATTTCACGACTGCAAAGTGTGTTCAGCTTAATATATGTGAAACGTCTGCGCTTGCCCATAAATCTTTCCCCCTAAGACGTTCTCATACGGCAAAATATGAGAAAGCATATTCTTATGGTATTTGACGGTGCTCGAATCGCATTAAAGAAAAAGCATATGTGCAAAGCTAACATTGTCTACGAAGAATTTATAAGTGAACTAGAGTGACAATGATTATGCAACTGCTCATAGCAGAGGTGAACAGTGTTGCAGCATCTTTTTCACATCTTTGTTACACTCGGCATATGTGATCTAAATTCAGGGCGAACAATGTTCACTTGGCTATCCGCCAGAAATCTTCCAACATAATGCGTTCCAAATTGTTCGTTAATCACAAAAACCGTGCACCGCCCACACACGACCGAAGATAGTCGACTACCGATCATCTTTCGTTATTTCCACTCTGCTATTGAACTTTTCTTATTTCTATGAAAACCGAGGTGTAGGTAACGGGCGACTTTTAAGTTGTACAAAAAGAGGCGGTGGCAGTTCGCTAGCTCGTATTGTTTTGATTCGTGAGCGTTCAAGTATTCGCAAACTTGAAACGTATAAAGCTGTGACTTTTTCACGCCTAGGCTCACATGATGTGGTTTGTTTTGTTGGTTTGAGGTCCGACTGAGCTTTTCCCACTATAGGGATGAATTAGAATATTAACTGGATAACCTCGTTGTAGTGTTGCGATACTAGAGTCATCGAAGCCTGGCAAACGGGCGCATGTAAAAAGTTGTTCGGTCGAAAAGCACTTTGCACTTTTCCTGTTGACTTCAATGTGAAAGAAGTGGAAGCGCGCTGATTTTCTTACGATTCGCTAAGTCAATAAGTTCCTAAGCTATACCTTCATGTAAACATTTGATTAAAACGTTCCAACTTTTGAGGGATTAATTGAATATCGTTATGTCAGTGTTGGTTTCTCGAAAACCTCTGTCTTTAAGTCAGAATCACGGCAAGTCCTTAACTTCAGTCGAAAACCCAGCCCTGAGACCTTTCATAAAAACTGATGTATTTTATAAAACAGAGGTTTTTTTTATAAAGTGGGAGCCAACGGGCAAAAATTCAGCTCAAAAAAAATCCAGAGGAAAAGCGCCCAACGCGTGAAATCTTCGTTGCTTTTGGCGTATAGTAGCAATCTTTTCTGAAGATTAGCCCATCCATCGAACCTGTCAAAAAATGCTTTAGTACTTGCTATGAAGGCTCGCGTGCTTTTGGGAATTCGTTAACAAGTTTTTCTTTAGGATCTCCTCATTCAGCTGAGAAAGTTTCTTCACAGGGAACGTAGGCTCTTTTTTGTTTTCAAATGCAAAACGCACGCTTTTTTAGTGTTCAACCTCAACGGTTGTCATTTTAAGACTCTCCCTTATCTCATTGTTCGATGTGATGTTGCAATGTCAAGTCTTCATTTTCATTGGATTTCGGAGGAGGGATTCATGAAAGGATTAGGACAAAACATATGGTCAAAATACATTCTGTAAACGTCTACAAGTTGGCACGGTGGACGGCGGTTTAACCTAGGCATCCTTGGTCTTTTGTCTTCAACTATGTGCGCAACTGAACTTTTTGCTAGCAGCTGCGCCAACGAGTGACGTCACATTAAACAGGTTCCAATTACGTGAAGTTTGTAAATTGTTGGAAATTGATGCTAATCATGTCTGCTAAGCTAAATGACGGATGTGAACATTGCGTGACGAACAACATTGTTTCAATATTCTGCTCAATGATCTTGAATTTCAGCAGCAATGTTGCACCACTCTGCCCCCTCGATCTGGTTTGGCGCGCAATTCCGCAACTCTTAACGATCTTTTCACAAGTATTTTCATTTTTCCCCCGCAGAAATGGAGAACAAGGTTTCTCATTGTCTACTTCAATGAAAGTTTTCCTGTCTCCCTTCAAAAGTGCAGTATTACGGTCGAAAAGTACTCATGCTTCCCTCCGCTCGTATGGCAAGGGTTCAAGTCCACATGATCGTTCAGTCTAAAACTTCACCACGCTTAATCCTTACCGATGAAAATTGCTTTATTTTCAACGACAAAACAAACGAACTTCAGAATGGCCTAACATGCGAAAAATAATCGCAAAAAGTGAATAAAAATAGGCTGAACGCAGTCGTGCGAGCAGAAACAAACAAGTTTGCTTGAACATCGCTACTGAAAACACCGCACGTTTTGTTTTACTTTCTGCTTAAGCTCTGCCTAAACGGACACGTCATCGCTAATCCAACAAAGTCACTTTCGTTTCGCTTCCCTAGCTGGTTTTCTCGGACCCGGCGTTCATGAAATGCTTCGGGTTTTTTTTCTTTTCCGTCTTTTGACACCCACTTCGGAAATTCCCCACAGTCACTCAGCTGGTTCAAATGGTACGCATGTTGACTCATTGCATGCTCTGTTCCGATGTCATAATCCCGTTTTTAAGGCCCGTATGACCTCTCCCACAGCCATTATTTTTTTAAAATTGTACGTGTAGCAGTCTATTTTACTTTCACATACTTTTTCTTCCTTCATGCTGCTTGAAAAATGTGTTTCCAAATAAACGGGAAACGTCAATGTAGCATGAAATTTCATAACAAAGCACGGGTTGATGAACTAATGAGGCGTCTCCATATGGTGATTGTTCCAAGCGGACATTTCACAAATGGTTGTATGGTTGTATTCTCGCAACTTACGCTGATTCCTACAAAGTTGCGGTAACCAGCGTCATCATAACCTAACGTTTTCCGTAGTATTTCATTTTATGCCTGAAAAACTTAATAATAAAGTTGTCACATCGAGATAACAGCCATAAGGCGATGGTGATCTGTTGAGAGCGTTGTGGGTGGCAGCCATATATTTGGTGGTTGATGCGAAAACGGGAGTGGTTTGACGGGTCGTCGCATTTAGTGTCCAAGCAGCATTTAGTGTCCAACAACAAGTGCAAAAGGTCACTCACAACTCTCGGTGTTGCGCACTTTGCATCGGCAATTGTGTCGTTTTGGTTTAATGCGTTTACTTTTTTTCCTTCTCAACTTCTCTTGCGCAAAAACAAATCCCGCATTTGACCTTTTTAACAAATGGGAGCACTAACGATTAGTGACAGGTTCAACAAATGGCCCTGTCAGCATGATTGTTTGTGAACGTGAACCTCTCAACGACTAAGCCACTCTATGGCATTGAATTTAACATCTTAATCATTCGGTGACATGTAAGTACGCGTCTGTATATGAGATACTGACAGCCTAGAAAAATTGCGCCAAAGCATTTTCTCGAGCATCGTTTGGACTGCCTTCCCTTTCCTTTAGCTAAACGCTTCAAATAGGAATTCTTCCTCTTCCTTTAGCTAAACGCTTCAAATAGGAATTCTTCCTCTTCCTTTAGCTAAACGCTTCAAATAGGAATTCTTCCTCTTCCTTTAGCTAAACGCTTCAAATAGGAATTCTTCCTCTTCCTTTAGCTAAACGCTTCAAATAGTTATTCGCTACTGTAATCGAATAAACTCGTTGGACCACTGAACCACCGAGCGAAGGCAGTTTACACGACACCATATTGATGATTTCATTCAAAGCTCGAAAATTAATTGTAAATATTGACCAACGACCAAGGCAGTGATCTGTCATCGCTGCTGATCGTTATTAAGCTTAAAATTCACATGGTCATTGTTTTGTTTGAAATATTACTCAAAGAATTTTCGCTGGAAGCGGAATCCAAAATCTTTGTTACTTGAAGTAGTAAGTTGTTTATGGAAGTAACTGTTTCATTAGTTGTGTTGTGATTTGGTGGCCAATTTTTTCACTTACCTATAAGGTAAAACGCAAGCGTATATAGATTCTCATTAAAAAGTTGTTCTGAAAACTTCTTATCAAAATGCAATTGTAATGTGCGCAAAACCGTAAGGGGGTTCCATGTTTGCATTGCACAATTTTACAATCATATTTGCTATGATCGCATGAGATCGACAGTTCTGCAAATGCAATTTCACGACTGCAAAGTGTGTTCAGCTTAATATATGTGAAACGTCTGCGCTTGCCCATAAATCTTTCCCCCTAAGACGTTCTCATACGGCAAAATATGAGAAAGCATATTCTTATGGTATTTGACGGTGCTCGAATCGCATTAAAGAAAAAGCATATGTGCAAAGCTAACATTGTCTACGAAGAATTTATAAGTGAACTAGAGTGACAATGATTATGCAACTGCTCATAGCAGAGGTGAACAGTGTTGCAGCATCTTTTTCACATCTTTGTTACACTCGGCATATGTGATCTAAATTCAGGGCGAACAATGTTCACTTGGCTATCCGCCAGAAATCTTCCAACATAATGCGTTCCAAATTGTTCGTTAATCACAAAAACCGTGCACCGCCCACACACGACCGAAGATAGTCGACTACCGATCATCTTTCGTTATTTCCACTCTGCTATTGAACTTTTCTTATTTCTATGAAAACCGAGGTGTAGGTAACGGGCGACTTTTAAGTTGTACAAAAAGAGGCGGTGGCAGTTCGCTAGCTCGTATTGTTTTGATTCGTGAGCGTTCAAGTATTCGCAAACTTGAAACGTATAAAGCTGTGACTTTTTCACGCCTAGGCTCACATGATGTGGTTTGTTTTGTTGGTTTGAGGTCCGACTGAGCTTTTCCCACTATAGGGATGAATTAGAATATTAACTGGATAACCTCGTTGTAGTGTTGCGATACTAGAGTCATCGAAGCCTGGCAAACGGGCGCATGTAAAAAGTTGTTCGGTCGAAAAGCACTTTGCACTTTTCCTGTTGACTTCAATGTGAAAGAAGTGGAAGCGCGCTGATTTTCTTACGATTCGCTAAGTCAATAAGTTCCTAAGCTATACCTTCATGTAAACATTTGATTAAAACGTTCCAACTTTTGAGGGATTAATTGAATATCGTTATGTCAGTGTTGGTTTCTCGAAAACCTCTGTCTTTAAGTCAGAATCACGGCAAGTCCTTAACTTCAGTCGAAAACCCAGCCCTGAGACCTTTCATAAAAACTGATGTATTTTATAAAACAGAGGTTTTTTTTATAAAGTGGGAGCCAACGGGCAAAAATTCAGCTCAAAAAAAATCCAGAGGAAAAGCGCCCAACGCGTGAAATCTTCGTTGCTTTTGGCGTATAGTAGCAATCTTTTCTGAAGATTAGCCCATCCATCGAACCTGTCAAAAAATGCTTTAGTACTTGCTATGAAGGCTCGCGTGCTTTTGGGAATTCGTTAACAAGTTTTTCTTTAGGATCTCCTCATTCAGCTGAGAAAGTTTCTTCACAGGGAACGTAGGCTCTTTTTTGTTTTCAAATGCAAAACGCACGCTTTTTTAGTGTTCAACCTCAACGGTTGTCATTTTAAGACTCTCCCTTATCTCATTGTTCGATGTGATGTTGCAATGTCAAGTCTTCATTTTCATTGGATTTCGGAGGAGGGATTCATGAAAGGATTAGGACAAAACATATGGTCAAAATACATTCTGTAAACGTCTACAAGTTGGCACGGTGGACGGCGGTTTAACCTAGGCATCCTTGGTCTTTTGTCTTCAACTATGTGCGCAACTGAACTTTTTGCTAGCAGCTGCGCCAACGAGTGACGTCACATTAAACAGGTTCCAATTACGTGAAGTTTGTAAATTGTTGGAAATTGATGCTAATCATGTCTGCTAAGCTAAATGACGGATGTGAACATTGCGTGACGAACAACATTGTTTCAATATTCTGCTCAATGATCTTGAATTTCAGCAGCAATGTTGCACCACTCTGCCCCCTCGATCTGGTTTGGCGCGCAATTCCGCAACTCTTAACGATCTTTTCACAAGTATTTTCATTTTTCCCCCGCAGAAATGGAGAACAAGGTTTCTCATTGTCTACTTCAATGAAAGTTTTCCTGTCTCCCTTCAAAAGTGCAGTATTACGGTCGAAAAGTACTCATGCTTCCCTCCGCTCGTATGGCAAGGGTTCAAGTCCACATGATCGTTCAGTCTAAAACTTCACCACGCTTAATCCTTACCGATGAAAATTGCTTTATTTTCAACGACAAAACGAACGAACTTCAGAATGGCCTAACATGCGAAAAATAATCGCAAAAAGTGAATAAAAATAGGCTGAACGCAGTCGTGCGAGCAGAAACAAACAAGTTTGCTTGAACATCGCTACTGAAAACACCGCACGTTTTGTTTTACTTTCTGCTTAAGCTCTGCCTAAACGGACACGTCATCGCTAATCCAACAAAGTCACTTTCGTTTCGCTTCCCTAGCTGGTTTTCTCGGACCCGGCGTTCATGAAATGCTTCGGGTTTTTTTTCTTTTCCGTCTTTTGACACCCACTTCGGAAATTCCCCACAGTCACTCAGCTGGTTCAAATGGTACGCATGTTGACTCATTGCATGCTCTGTTCCGATGTCATAATCCCGTTTTTAAGGCCCGTATGACCTCTCCCACAGCCATTATTTTTTTAAAATTGTACGTGTAGCAGTCTATTTTACTTTCACATACTTTTTCTTCCTTCATGCTGCTTGAAAAATGTGTTTCCAAATAAACGGGAAACGTCAATGTAGCATGAAATTTCATAACAAAGCACGGGTTGATGAACTAATGAGGCGTCTCCATATGGTGATTGTTCCAAGCGGACATTTCACAAATGGTTGTATGGTTGTATTCTCGCAACTTACGCTGATTCCTACAAAGTTGCGGTAACCAGCGTCATCATAACCTAACGTTTTCCGTAGTATTTCATTTTATGCCTGAAAAACTTAATAATAAAGTTGTCACATCGAGATAACAGCCATAAGGCGATGGTGATCTGTTGAGAGCGTTGTGGGTGGCAGCCATATATTTGGTGGTTGATGCGAAAACGGGAGTGGTTTGACGGGTCGTCGCATTTAGTGTCCAAGCAGCATTTAGTGTCCAACAACAAGTGCAAAAGGTCACTCACAACTCTCGGTGTTGCGCACTTTGCATCGGCAATTGTGTCGTTTTGGTTTAATGCGTTTACTTTTTTTCCTTCTCAACTTCTCTTGCGCAAAAACAAATCCCGCATTTGACCTTTTTAACAAATGGGAGCACTAACGATTAGTGACAGGTTCAACAAATGGCCCTGTCAGCATGATTGTTTGTGAACGTGAACCTCTCAACGACTAAGCCACTCTATGGCATTGAATTTAACATCTTAATCATTCGGTGACATGTAAGTACGCGTCTGTATATGAGATACTGACAGCCTAGAAAAATTGCGCCAAAGCATTTTCTCGAGCATCGTTTGGACTGCCTTCCCTTTCCTTTAGCTAAACGCTTCAAATAGGAATTCTTCCTCTTCCTTTAGCTAAACGCTTCAAATAGGGATTCTTTTTGGCAAATAGTTCTTGAATTTGCTGAGAATACACCAGAAACTGTCTCGAAGTTTCATCGAGTACTTTCACAGAGTACTATGAACTCGAAGACAGTTGCTTCCTAAAAAGACTCATTGGTGCGAAGATGTCTTCATTTCAGCATTCAAGAACCCAACTAAACCGCGTGAAAAAACTTGTACGATATTGCTTTCAATTTGCGTTAAATCGAATTCCGGGAATTTTAGTTACCATAACTGCTTAACGTTGTGTTTTTGTACGATTCCAAAGTATGTAAAAAAAAGAAAATTACGAATGAATTAACTGCTTTTGCGGAGAGGACATCAAATGAAACGGCAAAAGTGCAGATCGATGGTGAGTTTGTGTTTGCCACGTATCGCGAATTCAAGTGTTTGCTGAGAACATCAGGGCTGCTGCCGTTGTGGGCGCTCATTTTCTGAAAAATTCCGTTTACTTTCTCCTGTCATGTTCCATTCGTTGCCCGTAAGTTTATGCATAAGGCTGCACTTTAACGGTTTTTATAGTGTCGCAAACGACTTCAGTCCTACGCAGTGATCTTCAGCATAAGGATTTTTCTAATAGTAAACCACTTTTATAATACGAATTGATAAGTCATTCTGAAATTTTGTTTTTGAGCTGTCAGATGTTTTAGACTGTACCCATTAGATTCCATCTAGGGAGCGCTTTGTTGTGGGGCTGAAACTGGCGGAGATAGAGGACGGACGCGACGCCACGCACAACTCAAACATTTGCCACAAAGACGATGTCCCTGTGGCGCTGCTCAATGATGCACAAAATGTGGAAGAAGTGCGCTGCAAATCATTTTTAATGCTGATAAACATTTGAGAGTATATTATACTAATCTGCAAGAGAAAAATCACTATGTTTCTAAAATTTTTTGCTGCACTTGTTCAAGTGTACTTGCCTAACGCGTTAAGCGACACATGTCTTGGTCAGTTCGCAGCCAAAACCGAGCTTTCGTTACTTTATTTTATGGGATGATTGCAATTTAAAAAATTGCAAATATCTCTATCTTACTTTCGGCAAGCTAAATTTGCACGAAGAACAACCCCGTTATTTATTTTACATCACTTATTTTCATTACACTTGTCAGTTACTTCATCCAACCGGCTACCACATAAGACCACAGAAAATTCGGTAGAATATATTTGTCTGATTGCCTAGAAGCATGAGGCGTTCTTTTTTATTAAGCGCATAACACGTTTTAAAATGGTTTTGCGAGCATCTAGCACTACCTTATGAATTGTTCACCTTCGAAATGTTTTCTCCTTCTTTCTTTTGTTTCTTCAGTAGCATGAAGCTGCAAAACGAAGTTTTGCCTTTCATTAAAAAGAAAGTGGCCATTAATCTCCTTGTTTGCATAAAATAGTTTTTCAGCTGTTTTTCCTATATCATCCCTTACTTGAACAGATAGGCATTGGTCAAAGTCACCGTACAGCGATATATCTTTACCACATTTGCAACGTTGTTTTTTTAAATTTATGCAGATAGATGTTGAAAAGACCTAAGATAAATTATGAATACATCTGATGTCTTCCATGAATTTGCTATTTCAATGGTAATTTAAATAATTTGATTTCGTCACCGATAAAGCGAAACTAATTTAACAAACACAGTAACCTCTTAAATGAAAATGTGTTGGCATCGTTGTGAACGACACCTCACAACGGTGGCTTCAAAGACAGCTCAATTCGAAAATAATTGAAAACACTTCTGTTAACATAGAACGTCTCAACAGCAGACGTGATCATTTGAAGTCGGCGTTTAAAACGTTCCGATAACCTGCGAGTAGGAGTCAATAGCATTCGCGTTGTTTTCATAACAGGGCAGTGGTGATGTGCACAGCTCGAAAAGACACATTGGTTTAACGTGTTTTCCGCTGTTTTGATAAGACGCCGTTGGACCGTTGTGTTTGCGCATATATCTTATGTCTGCTCGGCGATATTAGTTCCCCGCCAGTAAAATCTCTTTCGATGCGATGCGGCAAGCGGAATTTATGACATTGTAGAGGCTTTCAAGCAAAATTTCAAAACGACTTGTCAATCCTTGCATGATCGGTCGTGCGTGGAAGATAACTTTATGAGAAAGGCCGATCAAGAGAACAGTTTCATTCAGGTTCAATTCGATAGAACTTCACATCCATTTACTGAATGAGAAATGAGATATTTTAGGAAAAGAGTTATGAAAACTTTTGAACAATATCGAAATTATTATAAGAAGATTTCTGAACAACATCGAAATTTTTTAGACGGCAATTTTTGGGTGAGCGGCAACAATTCAGCGCTCAGGATTATCTCGCTTGACCGCTATCACTTCACAATGTGCAGCAAGAAAAACTCTTGGCTGCTGATCATCCGGAAATATTTCGGTATGCCTAGATGCTTTTCAGTTGGTTTTCGAATATTTATAAAACATCTTAGACAACATTAACGAAAATTGTGGGGAGCGCATGCCGTTCCAAAAGCTGGCGCTCTTCCTGACTTGTTAAGATCAGGTAGTTGCTGCTCGGAAGATCATCTATTATCATTATTTGGCTTGGTTATGTGCTTTGGCTTGTCCATGACGCATGGTTGAAGAGTGTGTTTGTTTGTGGAGCAAACCGGTTCCGAAAAGCACTCGTTCCAATCGGCAATCAGTTTGTGTGCGTGTGCTAGAAAAAAAAATATATAGCACAGATTACATTTATTTCTATAAATATACATACATATATAATGTGTACTTTCAATGGACAGTCGCTTATTGTTTTCGCTTGCGATGCATGGGCATATATCTCTGAAGAAATCTGTTTCTCGATTTGTAGCAGTTATTTCTGCCTTTATTTCGTGTTTTCAACCTTAGTATCTCTGCTGAAAGCAGCAGAATAACCATGTGTAGCTACCGCGTCATCTTCAAAGATTGCCGTATCAGTACAGCTGTCGCTAATGCGTTAGATCTACTCTCTGCAATTTTTTTCCTTCAAATAACTATGTCGTAAACCACCTAAGAGCGAACAGATGTGCCAGCCTTGAAATCATTGTTTTGTTTCTCAACTGGATTGTTTAGGAGGGGACTGCTAGAGGGAACCGTTAACCTGTCTACTTAAAATATACTTATGGAGTATAGCTTCGCATCACTTCTTCTCAGCCATCGACTGTGTACAGTCAAATTAAATACGCGAAACTTTTTGCATGGCTAGCGTCAGTTGCGTGCACACACATTTATCTAATGAGCACATTTGATTGGAACGCAGGTCGCACGCGCAATAGCAATATGTTTTTCAGTGTGCACAATGTGAATGAACTTCTCCCAAAAGTAACAAACATTATTTCCGTGGTAGTGTAGAAACCAGCCACTGCCTCAACGATGCTCTGTTTCAGGGGGATGCTTACGCAATCCGTCGCCAACAGTTCGCCTCAATCGCGGAAAAGTACCGAAAACCTCAATTCCGTTCGCATTTCTTCCAAACCGCACTCCTCTCCACAAAAGTATGTTTATTCTTTCATTTTAGTTAACTCCTTCGTTTTGCTCATAAAAGTACGCTGAATTCACATGGAATATGTAGTGAAAGTAAAATCCAGCAGTCCCTCGCGTAACAAAAAGAAGAATCCTTAAGGGGCTGTTCAAGGTGGAGTGGTGTCATTGGCGACGAAATTAATGCATAACTGATAGCAAACATTTGAGATATTACCTCAAGACTGAGGATTTTATTTACTAACAAATGAGATGCCAATGCTGTAAAGAAACTGCATCCGTGAATCCTCTTTGTCGGTGTGGACTAGACGAAACGACAGTGAACTAACTCGAGCGGTCGTGAGGATGGTGTCAATTGCCGGAGTGTGTCAGCTCAAGCGCTTAAGCCAGCTTCTCATACTATCCGCATACCTTAGGACCGTTCTTTCCCACAGTTGTTGCTTTCATCAAAATATGTGTCGCAACCATTTCGCTTTCAGCAGCAAATTTCCAGCATGAAAATTTTGCTTCTTCGAGTTACTTTATAAATTTAACCCTGTACCGTTGCATGTGAGAAAATTCTGACTTTCAGCTTCGCAAATTACTGTTGTTCAAACAGAAATCATAATATTTTTGTCCTCTGCGCTCTGCAGTACTTATTGTTCCTGGTGAAAAAACCTTGCTGTCATGAGGTCGTCTTGGGCAGTAAGTAGTTAATGTGTTGGCGTTTATGGAACCGAAACAACCAACTGTGATATCGTAAAAGTGTAAATGCATAATTTGTGCATATCTAAGCGTATCTTTGAAAGGGTGGTTTTGAAGGAATGGGCAGCAGTTAGAGATGGGGATAGTTATGAGCCAAACTGAGCCGTTAATTATTGTGCACAGGACAGCGAGGTCAACAGCATAAAATTCTGCATCACGATTACCAACGTCGACCCACTCAGCGAGCATAGCAACTGCGTTCTAAAGAAGCGATTCTGATCTCAAACTCGCGGCACTCTTGCTCTGTATTGTAATTCATATGCTAATATTCGCTCTTATCTGGTTTCCGTAAACGGTTTTTGCGTTGCTTCTGTCAAAGTTTGGAAAACACCTTACAATCCCATTCGCAGTTTCAAATTCATCAACCGACAAAAAATTCTATTATAGAACAGACCCGTTTACGAAGTTTTAGTGCACGGCTGAAATTAAAACCAAGTGAAAACTTCTCAAGCTTCGGGATAGCAAAGACTATTTGCTTGGAATTGAATTTTGCATCAAATTTAAATAATGCTTTAGACGCTGAAGCCATTTAGGGGGAAATATCTCAAGAGCTGTCGAGCTGCAGCACCTCCAATTCCGTCGATTTCATCGATATCATTGCTATCGCATTGCTGCGCCGTTCTCTTGTTATATTCGTTCAAACGATATTGACTGCTGGATTTTCGGAATGATGATGTTCCAGAGCGGTATTATCTGCTCAAAACCCGGTCATGTTCATTGAATAATATTCGTCAAGCCGTCGTTTGAAAATTACTGAAAAGAAGTGACAGATATATTGATTACTGTGCTTTCGAGCACGATAGCTTTGAGCAGCACGCGCTTATTTTAGGTTTTTTTTTTTAAAGTTTATTGGCGTCCTTGGCCATCTCTGAGCAAAGCCCTATTTGTTCCACTTGCTCTTTCACTTAAAAATTGTTCGTCAGCTTAAGACTTACGTGGACAATACGTGGACAAATCTTTACACATTGAGTGCGTTTTCAAAACACTGTGCGAAGGCGTTTTGCCTTCACGTTGTCGACGTTTTCGGCTGTTCAAACGGCCATTTCGTAAAATGTGATTGCAAGGGCTCACAATGAGCAATGATCTATGGATCGCAGCCTGAAATACATGCTCCGAAGTCATGCGGAAAACTCGCCTAATGTTTTTATTTGCTTTGCTTCTGGCAGCCGATCACTTAAACCGACGAAGATCTCATAAACTCACGAAGGCAAACTAAAATAAATCGCCGTTGTTGATCTGTTCCCTGACCGCCCTCGCCTCTCTCTGTCAAAGTCTTAAATTTTCAATTTATTTCATAAAAGGCGTTAGAAGGGTTGACAGTCAATCCGTCTGCTAAAGAACTTAATGTGGGTAGCAGCATGTTATTGGCTAGGTTGACTGTGTAACTTTTTAGAGAGTAATCGCAGCAAGAGTGGTTTCGTGTTTCTTGCAACGACACGCTGAAATGAACTTGTGCGAAACGGCTTTTGGCATGTGCTTTCTGTGGACACAGTTGATTTGATGTGACTTGCTAAGCGATTAACAAACGGAGGGGATCTTGCAAAGAAAACAAACCAGTGCAACATACACGAATCTCATTCAGGTGTGCACTTATAAGGCCTCGCACCTCGCGCAGTTGAATGCTTGGTGAATTTCTTTACAAAATGTTATGGTTTTAAAAAAGAAGGTGCTATGGCAATATTTCGTGTGTCAAATAATCTACGATAGCCCGAGTCCTGTGAGTCGTACCACTGTTCACGGTATTGCATATTGCTTGTGATAGTAGCTCCAAGAATATCGAAAGGAACAGTTTTATTTCCCAGACTCCCATGCAATTGCAACTTATTTCGATAATCGGTCAAAAATTGATTATATCGTTGAATCGTCAAACGAGGCATGTTGGGATCATGCGGAAGTCCATAGTGTTGTGATTTCTCCGGGTGCAGTTACGTTACAAAGAAATGTGGGACGCCTAAGGGCAAATATTTACATAGCGGAGTATATAATGAACATTCGAGTATTGATCTGAATCGTTGATACAGTTTCTCCTCAGTTCCTCTACCTCCATAGTGGGGCTGGCTGTTTGCGCAAGGTTGTCTCTTCGTTTCATCCTACTTTCATTTTGGCATACAGTTCAATGCGAATCCTTTTCAACCCGAATTCAGTCGGTCAACGAGTTTTGGCAGTGCAGTTTCGCTCATGTCCCATTCCTGAACATCATTCTATCTCTGGCAAAGTAGGGTATCCGCACGTTCAGTTGAGAGCTCCACAATATTTATAATTCGTGGCTACTCAGTGGCCATTTTGAAGTCAGACTTTAGTTTGAAATCGTTTTCAATATTTTCGTCGAGTTATTTGGCGATTCGTTAATAAACAATAGGGTGTACAGCGAGTAAAATACGCTCAAAATTCTGACTTCGTGTCGAGAAAGGCGTTGAGCGCAGAATCCTGACTGTCCAGCTATGAAGCGCAGAAAATGAGCACAGTATTCTTCCACTGGCACAGGCGAACTAAATTCATCCAGAAATAGCGAAGGTCAAAAAAAAATTGCAGTTGTTTCCAAATTTTCCAACTAAACAAGCCCCGCCTAGCTCCAGCATTTATGTTTGGCGCATTTAATGGCAAATTACATTGAGGCGAAATTGATGAATGGATCTTTCTTTGTGAATATCTTGTGGAATGCTCGAACCAAAACCAACTTGTTCAAATAACAGCATAAGTTGGATCGCATCGATCTGCACGCGTTGCCAATGGTCATTGCCTAGTTCTCTTTTTTGCTATGGTTTATGAGTTTCCTATTAAATGCCATATGAAGAGCTTCATGGTTCATCTATTTGTCTTAATCTATGGATTCCTCTCCAAAATGAAGATGCTTTATTCCTTTCACGAATATTTTATTTCATCTCGTTTTTTTTTTTGCAAAATGCCTTTCAAAAGAAAAATGCCTAATGCATGGATCAGTTGAAATTAAGCGAAATGAATGCTGTGCACAATCGACGTTGGAAATTTCTACTTGCCTAACGATGTTGTGTACTTTCTAGTTGTTATGATTACCATAAAAGTTCATATTAGCATATCTCTTACTACGAGCAAGCAACCGTCTCCATCTCGATTCTTTTCGCATTACGATGTCTATTGAAAATTTCATTTGCGAGTGGCCTGCCAAATCTGCCAAAGAACCAGTAGTTTAATGTGATAAAATGAGTAAATGATTGGCTGGTATACGACAAATGGATTTGCTTTGTAAAGTTCTTAGTGGCAATTGGGGTGCAATTGATGTGAATGTGTGAATGCTGAGTTTAGTGTGCATTGTGAAAGCGGTGTTTGTTATGTGTACGTAAATGTGATGTGGTATCGTTTCGTGCGTAACTGTTCGTTGTGTTTGATGGCGAGTGGAGTCGCTAAAAAAATGGAGCAAACATCGTACAACACTCGGAGTAAATGCCTACATGGGCACTTTCCATTTACATTTATGACCATCAGCGTTTCACACCAAACGACAGCGTACTTGAATGCGTTTTCTAAACGGCATCCTATACGCTTACCATTTTATTCGTCCGTGTTCTTCAGTAGTTCATGAGTTCCTAAAATTACTGGTGACGACTTATTTAAAGTGTCGTCTATTATGAGTTTTATAAAAGTTTTTACCTAAACTGGTGGGCAGTAATGCGATTGCCAAGGTGAACCCAACTATGCACACGACCAGACACTCAGGTGAACACACATTAGAATACTCGCTCACAAATTTGAGCTGAAGTGGAGTTTCGTAGAATTAAATTTATTTTTAATACCAGTTGTGTGCTGTATTTAATTCTCCTCATTTTTTTTTCTCATGCATACTCATTCAGCCGAGGTATTGTCCACATATTTTCAGTCTTAAGCAATGTCTCTAAACCATCTGATGAGTTGGTGATTTTAAAGCTTTGGCATGTCGAGTGAGCATTTTGTTGCTGTTCGTCGTACCTAATCCCCTCATTCGCTCCTCTTGCGCCGACAACTTCACTTTTTCTCTTTCTCTCAAATTGTCCTTTGAACTCAAGCGCAGTCAGTAAACGCGCTTCACTGTTTTCATATTGCTCAGTACGATGATGGTACTGTCCTTTTGGTACTCAATTTTTTCGCAGTTCCCTAGTTAATTCATTAACTGTACCCAGTAACTGTGTGCTATTTGAAGCACGAACTATGCAAACCACTCCAAGTAAACGAGCAAGTAACCCTTACTGTAACTGAAACTTTTGACCATTAAGTTAGTCTGGTTGTTAAGTTATACGTATATTGATTGTATGGAGACCATGAGTCTGTGCTTTTAGGGATGAGAATATCTCAGCTTCTTTAAAAGCTATAATATGGCTGCCTTCCGCCGATTCCTGAGCAGGAAATGGAGATCACTTGGATTTGAGCATTTCCAGCTCGAGTAATTTGGTTCGCAATGTTGAATTTAAATTTTAGTGATCCGAACAAAGTGGCTGAGTTCTATCTGTGGGTCAGAGCATAAAATACTCGATATTAACTGGGAAATAGCGGACTTCCAACAAACAGTGTTTCTGGACCAGCAATCTTCTAAAGTCCTCTCCTCGTATCCTATGGAACATTATTCACTGTGTTGTCAGCCATCTTAGTTATTCAATCAATTGCTGTTTACCATAAATAGTTCACATCAACGCAGCGCAATTACAATGGAAAGAATCGCCTAAATGAAGCACTAATTTTTTTTCGGCGGATTTACTTACATACTTTGTCTATACATTATTTGAACCATGTCGGCCACGTCGTACGTTTAGTAGTATCATCGTCTGATAATTCATCATCTCAGACATGTGCAAAGAGTTAGCTGAATGCAAGAATCGTCGTCGTAAGAGCTTATCGTTCTCAAAAAATGTGGGCGTAACAGATCTCTTCACCGTATATTCAGTTTCCCTATCATAAGTTTTTTCCCACCAAATATGTGTTTGGTTGAAGTGAGAAACTGCAGCAAGCGAAAAGTGCTGAAGAGTCGTAGGAAAGCAACTTTTATGTGTAGTGCAAAGAGAAAAAAAAACATGCTTCCAAGCTTTCCGAACACTAGGACTTTAAAATGCAGTATGCCAGTAGGAAGATGCTCGAAGATGATGCCAATCCGCAGAGTGTAATAGCCGTAAGGGGGTTTTGACTTTCACTCCACAGATTTTGCTCTCAAAACACTCGAAAATTGAAAAAAAAAAGCGGATGCGCTGTACCATTTCGCTTGTATTGTGGAACAGTTCGAAATCTGCAAGTGTTTCCTGTAGAAACTCCATTTGAATTGATATAGGTGATTATGCTCTTATCACTAGAACGTGTCACATTGTCTGCTTGCCATGTTATGTCGAGTTTGTGAACACTTTCACGGTTGTACGGCTGTGGGTGCGCTGAATGGACTCATCTAAAATGTCAAGAGGCAAAAATTATTGAGAGCAGCGAATAGAAACGCCTCATAATAGGCCTATTTGGAGGTTTTGTCATTCTTATGCAGTGCAACTCGAAGAAAAAATTGCTACTTGAAAAAATTATGAACAAGGAACTGAACTTTTTTGATGGCTTTTTGACAATAAAAACTCATGAAGGGAAAAATATGCTCTAGGAAGATTCATATGATTATGATGATAAAAAAGAAAGACTTCCTCAACGATCAAGTGATATTGACCGTTCCAGTTTTCAACTGCTAATGCGTTCGCATTTCACGCGCTCTTTCATCACTACTAATCAGGTTCATTTCGAATATTTGACGGGAATTTTTTGGTGAAATGATGATTTCTTTATGATTGAAGGAATACGCTAATGGTAAGAAATTGACGTCTTTTCTAAACTGCACTTATCTCTTCAGCCAGTGAAACGATTTTTATGGTTAACAGCAGCAGTATAATAACGAACGCGTAGTTCTGAAAACTAATCTGTCGGTGCTTCAAGAAGAAAAAAATTCTGTAATTTTCTCGAATAGTTGTATGCGCACTTTTCTTACTTAAAATTCTTCGTCAAACGGTGGGCAAAACTAGCTGTTTCTGCTGTTTAAGATGATATTTGCCATAATAAATTATCGATGCATCTTTCAGGCGAGTCTTCTGATTTGTTAATGACTTAATGCTTTCACATGATTCCCCACTCATTATTTGTTTGATGCGATGGATGTTCAATTATTTCTGTTATTTAACCCCACCCTTTTAGCATGCCTATAGCTTCGCTGGCCGTGAGAGTGCCTTAACGATTTTTGGTAAATGCACCAAGAAATCTCAAAGAAATATTGCGATGGACACTAGTTAGCGACGGTATTATAAGCGACGACATGCCAGAAAAGTTTATTGCGATTTCAACCAAAAAATTTGTTGTTTGTGTTTGTCTGCGGGAGCATTATCACATTTATGAGCGGCACATATGGTCGCGACCAGTTTGACCGCAGAAGTAATAAGATTCCCGTGAACCTCGAACTGGGCGCTTAGGCATTGCAATGTGTTAAAAAGTAAAAAGTCACAGCATGTCACTATCAGGCAAAGCCGTCTGAAATCGTTTTTTTCTCGTGATTTTTAATGTACCGATTTAGGCAATCCATTTTACTTTCTTAAACTGTACTGTTTTACCAGTCAATGCGTCATATCCTCAGTTCGTTTCGTCGACCGTCGTACTAAGAAGTCTGCGGCGTGAAAGCAATGAAATCGAACATTAACTACAAGAAAGTTGCTCACGAAACTGAACGAGGCTAACGAAACCTTGAAATGTCGCGCTGCAAACGCACCGCCGTAATGCGGTTCCGAGTGTTCAGCAAGTGCATTTGGTATTGCGTCGACGTTGAAACTTTGTTATTTCGCAAATTTTTGTTGGTTACAAAGTGTGATGTTGTCTTTTCGCGCATTACACTGGCAGCGCAATATCAATATCGACGTTATCAAATAAAAGAAGAATTTTATGAGTAAAGCGTTTACAGCTCGCATTTCATATCTGAGTACGATGATTGCTTGGCCAATGACGCATATACTGATGCTGTTTTTGCACTGTGCTTGTAAAGTCACGATGGTCACATGCACATTCGTTATATTCACTTCCTTTGATACTCCCTCACAAAGAAAACTCCATCTGTATCCGTACGACCAGCGTTCCGATTGTTGAGTTATAGATTTCTTTTCTTTTCTGTGATCCCATTGCGAATATCGCTTGAAACTTCCGATCTTTAGCTGATCTTAATGGGCATCAACTTTCATGCGTTTCACGTCTGGTTCTACCAACCGATTTCTTTTTTGACTGTTAAAAACGAGGTTTTGTATTGTTTCTTTCATTAGATATCGGCAGTGAAGTAGCCTGGAGCATAACGAGTAAAAAGAAATTTTCTCACTCAGGTGGCAGAATCGTGAGCGTCTTTTGGCTTTGTCAGAAACGAAAGGGACATGTGCTGCAAAAAGTACGAGTGCAACTAAGGAGGGTGGTCGTGGACGCTTCCTTTTGCATGCATCGGCCTCAACCAGCAACACGGCTTCGTCACCGGTAATCGCTCCACAAGTACGCTTAATTTTGGCCGAAAATTCAAAAACTGTTTACGCCGTCAAGCGCTATTTTTTTTGTTGGAATTCCATATGCCAACACAAAATATTAATCGATTCGAAACTCGTTTGCTGACGATTTGAACGCACAGCATACTGCATCGTCTGCGTGGTTCAAGTTCAGCCGAATCGTGACCGCGCTGCAGCGGTTTTCCTGCTATCGTCTGTCTCACGGATATTCGTGTAAAATTCGCGACAAACGATTCTAGACTATCGTACTTTCTAAATATTTTCAGCTAATGACTGTTCTCCACCTTCCAGAAAAATCATCAGCTCATATTCCTTTCTCGACACTTTCAGCTTATGTGGAAATGTGTCTAATGTAGTTGGGCAAGCAGTGCAGATGGAGATTATATATAATACTGTTCATACATGTAGGAAAAGTGGAATAGAAGTCGACTTTCTAGTTTAAGAACATCTTCGAATACTTGTTTTAAATGACAAGCGCTTTGTTATATGAACTCTTCTTGGCCTCGTCGCAGGAACATCGACATCAAACGTCAAGGCGTGTCAGCTGGCAATTAAATGTATCCATATCGCGATTTGTAATGCTCCGGCATGCGTGCCCATCAGGGTGTTATTAAAACTTTTATATCTACGCATCGGTGCTGTTTTCGGCTGTTGTGGAAATTTGCATATGCAAACTTTGCGGCTTTCAGTCGGCTCATGCTCAGAACGTACTGAGAATGGGTTTACGAGTGAATGAGAAAAAGATGGGACGGCATGCATCGACGTGCAACAGTGAACAGAGTCTTCCCGAGAAGCTGAGCCACGCCCTCAAAGCGCTGAGACCTTCTGCACTCTCTCATAGCTCGAACAGCTCTTCGCCGTTCAAAAGCAAGGTTGAAATTGCATGGACAAGAGGAAAATTGTTTTTTTTTTCGAACGATTGGATCTCATGATATAAGGTTGAGCGTTTGACCAAGATCAACTTTCAACGCTCGACTCCCGGACAGCGCCGCTTTTGAATCCCTCCCTGCAAATGGACTGCTCACGAAGACAATTTTCACTTTCAAATAGTTGCCGTTAAAAACAATTCAGCGGTGCCTCATTTTACATAATGTTTCATGTTCAGTAAACACGCTATGCGTAAAACTCTAACTTACGCGGAATCAGAGGGTTTGCTAACCTGTTGTCGCATCTGAAAATATACGGAGTTTTGCAGTGAATGTTTTCTTTGTCGAGAGTAAGTCCGAGATAAGAACGAGTCCCCAGAGCCAATCAAACCATGAATTTGGAAGTTCCTTTGTTAATATGGTAACACCATGATCCTAAAAAACTACGCCCGTGTTTTCGGTTAATCGCAGCCGCCGTCGAGCGTGGTCTTGAAAGGTAAGACGGTGAAATGATTTAAAAAGGATTTTGGAAATGTCCTGCAGCAGGCTTCGTTGCTGGTATAATGTCAACAACTTCCAGGGTTGAAATCAAGTTACGAAAATCAAAATTGTGTCAAGTTATCATAAACCTGTATAAAACTTTGCAGGAGGCGTGTAGATTTGTTTGAGCGTAAAGAGCAATGGGTCCACAACAAATGACTCCAAAAATTGTTTTTTTCGACCTCTAGTGCGGGAGCGCCTTCCTCTCTATCCCTCTACCCCATTCTCGGACACCAATTCTATTTGGGTAGAAATTTGACGATTAGTTCAATATTTGGGAGTGAAGGGCTAATCGATATCTCCGCGGCTCATATCTTCGCTGTCAGATTGTCATCTTATAAGTGATTCTCCTCCCCATCAAAGTAAGAATCGCTGTTCAGAGCTCGAGCTTCGTTGTCGCAACAGATGACCTCGTCTATTACCCAGGTTCCGATCATACTTCCAACAAACGCTTCTCTACTAATTTGGCACAAGCAAATCAGGCAGGTCTTCCATCTTTGGTTGACAGCGTTTCTAGCGATAAAATCTTCCAGCACTTCAATGGGGGAAAAAAGACATCGTGTTGCTTTCCAAAAGCAAACACATTCGTATTCAACAACTCTCGTTCTTAAGTATTGCATTTATTCTTCAAAAGTTTGCTGTTCTTCCTTACGCGACAAAACACTCCTTCGCAGACTGCTGGTTGCGAGCAGTGGTTTTATATAATATAACTCATACAGAGCATTAATTTATATATATATATATATATATATTTACATATATGCAAAGGGATGCAAAGGCAGCTGTAATTTCGTGGATTCCCGTATCGATGCAGCTGACAACCACGCCCACGCGTGATTGTTTTGACCAGTTTCGGAACTCCTGGTGGTCAACCTGCTGGCGATCCGTCGGGTAAGCAGCCGGGAATCGAACCCAGGACCTTCCGAAAAAACTAATTTTAAAAAAAATTTTTCCCTCCTATACACCACTTGCCGGAATGCCCGGTTGAATTGGTTGGGCAGCCGGGTCGAGTAATTCCTTACCAAAAAATTCCACCTTGGGAAGCATTTTTCATACTTAACAGACCCCTTATAACTTTTCTTCAAAGTTGTACTTTTCTATTCTGTTTGCTGAGATTCGGAGTGTTCCAGCCTGTTGTCTCGTAGTGTGATTCTGAACTAAGGCCTCTGTCATGAACATTACTTGTTCATGTAGATTCTAAAAATTTGTAGTGAGCGCGTGCATCATTTTCCGATTACGTGAGATAGGCAAATGTGCTTTGTTGGACCACTCCGGACACCGCTAACGGCGCTCGTGCGCACTTTGTACCATTACCGGAAATGATACTGACAAATATTGTCAGTATCATGCATTCGATATTCCTTAGCGACTGTATGTGGTTGTGCATGCCACGAAGACACTTTGATTTTCATTTCGGTTCATGTTCTAGGTATGGGATGCTGTTTTTAATCTTTTTACTTCATTACGATCGGACTTCTTTAACAGGTGGCTTGTTCATTTTGTCACCTGTTTTCTGCTGCACTTCTCAGAAACACCATTGACTTACGTGTTGTGGTCGGCCTCGATGCATGCGTAGAGTTAGGCAGAAAAGTCGTCTGGTTACCGACTGTGAAACAGAACTGCTTCACTCTGTAGTGGGAATAATTCGTTACGTGTATTTCAGCACAAAGGCAAGCTGGCACTAACTAAGCCGTCACCTTCTCAAACTGACCTGCATCAAATTGGCGAGATCAGCAGCCTTGAGCAAATTAAGCAGCTCTACAAAAGTGTGCCCAACATCAACTCAGTTGACGAGGCGCATCCGATGACGGTGCAAATGTTCGTTCATCCCGTCTTGATCCTTTTCTATTCATTTAAAAATCCATACGCTGTCACTCAATGCAGATTTCGTCATTAATTCATCTAGAACGGATGCTCAGTTGTTGGCGTGCCCCCAAATCGCTACATTAAAATTTCATTCAGCTCACAAGTGATAATCCTCCTCTATCCCTCTGCATTCAGAGCTGTCGTGTTAACCATAGCCATGTTTGACATACTTCGCCAACCAGCGCCCGCCGCCTACGACAAAAACTGACAATGGGGCATAATCCTTGCACTCTTTATACGAATGATGTATGAAGTCGTTGTACTTTGAGCTCGACTTATGTATTACTCTAATGATTTGATCACAGAGCCCACATAGCAAGCCTTCCACCAAGTACGGTGCTTAACGGTTTCGAGAAGATTTCATGGTATTTGGAGAAAAGGAAGTGATTAGAGCTAGTTCGGCAAAACGAAGTTGCTTAAACCAAGACATACTCGAATTTTAAGTAATGGATTTTACAAGCACTACGATGAGTGAATTAATAAAATTTTCAGTTCGAGGCGTTCTCCTTGTCGTTCAAAAAACGAGTCACGTTTCATTACAAATCGAGCTGAAAATCGTGGCAGTTCTCCGTTTTTGGCCAAGTCGCCAACCGATAGCGGGTATCGTTCAGCGCCAAGGCATCTCAGCTCATTGACGGGCAAAATCGCAACCGGTGGAAGGCGCGAGCATTTCCTCAAATCGTCCACAAAACATCAGAACAATAGCGAACCTAATGGCGCACATTTCAGTGGTAAGAACAAGGCCATTTTTAGAATATTTCTGAACATCACAATATTTGGAAGGATGGCTAGATTTCTTCACAAAAAGTACTGTTTCAACGAAAGCATACATTGATCTAGGCAGCTTAGGTGCTCGATGCGATAGCGTTTGAAGGAACTTCATGTGATAGATTTGTGCTACTGGGTACATCTTTTCCGTTGCTTCATACAAATTTATTCCCACCTATTCGGATGCTGCAAGGTGCACGTGAAATTTCATATTGTCGACGTGCCTCTCTGTGGCAATCCCTTCTGCCTTCCATTCCACCTCCACTTCCTCCTCTCCACCCTTGATTCGCAGATAAAACAACAGTCTCTGCCATCGTCGCGTCTTCGGAGTGATGATTTCATCTTTCGCGATGGAATTCTTCCGTTGCAGAGGCCTGAACGGAACGACGCCGTGTTAGCATGAAAAGCCCTCCCAGGTGCCCCACGAGTGCCAAGAAATTCTGGAGTGCGAACACTCTTCCCTACCTTTTGCCCCTGTGAGCCATCGAAATTTTTGACTTGTATGGATGAAGAACTGCTCTAGGTCGTGGATGTTCTCTTATGAACTATGAATGCGTCGGTGGTTTGGAAATCTTTGAAACGTGCGTTAAAGGCCAAAAAAAAAACCGAATCTCGCCGGAGATTCGGTTTTTTTTAAAGATATCTGATCAGATTTTTTTGAAAAACATCTTTCGGTGCAATTCTTATCTGTATGCATAATTGTATGCATAGTCATTCACTCCATGATTTGTGCTGAGCTCATTTGTACCTCCTTTACGAGGCTGGATAGACACGACTCCCATTCTTCATGTTGATGAAACGGCGGAAGGGAGGATAAAACACTCCGTTTACACCATGCGTTTAACACTGTATAATAAGTTGAACCATGTAGAAGACAGTCTGTCGTGAAAACCAGGCTTTGTTGAACTCTAAAAGAGCACCGAGAGTGAGGAAAATCCCCATGTTTCACCACGTTGCCAGGCAAGCTCTGCAACGACTCACTTCCGTACGCCATCGTGTACGAATGTGGAGGCGCATGTTATTTTATAGTGTTGAATTTATGATTCCCCGCCAGAACTGCTTCCTTCTTTCGTGTTTTTTTTTCAGTAGAATTTCTTATGGCATCATCAGCTATATCCTACAAACGATTGTCGTATGAGTGAGGCATTTCATTAGTTTGCGATCGTTGAATGCTTTTCACTGAATTTTTTTGTCAAAATTTCCTCTTCCTGGCAAAATGACCCTTTGATGGAAAAGAAAATATACATCTTCATTAAACAGGAATCGTTTGCCATGAATGGAACACTTCACTAACCTTTCACGTTAAGTGGTTTTTAAATGGTCGTCGCAACTGTAAACGCTTGAAAAACGACTTTTATTTGTCACGATCGCTGCGATTTTTCCCAATGCTACTCCTCAAAATGTTGTAGTTGTTGTGTGTTTATCGCACTAAACTGAACAAATTCTCATGTTGGAATATCTTTTTCCGAATAAACTCTCTCTGGAGCTTGTTGAAAAAAAAAAATCGGCCTCAACCAGCAACACGGCTTCGTCACCGGTAATCGCTCCACAAGTACGCTTAATTTTGGCCGAAAATTCAAAAACTGTTTACGCCGTCAAGCGCTATTTTTTTTGTTGGAATTCCATATGCCAACACAAAATATTAATCGATTCGAAACTCGTTTGCTGACGATTTGAACGCACAGCATACTGCATCGTCTGCGTGGTTCAAGTTCAGCCGAATCGTGACCGCGCTGCAGCGGTTTTCCTGCTATCGTCTGTCTCACGGATATTCGTGTAAAATTCGCGACAAACGATTCTAGACTATCGTACTTTCTAAATATTTTCAGCTAATGACTGTTCTCCACCTTCCAGAAAAATCATCAGCTCATATTCCTTTCTCGACACTTTCAGCTTATGTGGAAATGTGTCTAATGTAGTTGGGCAAGCAGTGCAGATGGAGATTATATATAATACTGTTCATACATGTAGGAAAAGTGGAATAGAAGTCGACTTTCTAGTTTAAGAACATCTTCGAATACTTGTTTTAAATGACAAGCGCTTTGTTATATGAACTCTTCTTGGCCTCGTCGCAGGAACATCGACATCAAACGTCAAGGCGTGTCAGCTGGCAATTAAATGTATCCATATCGCGATTTGTAATGCTCCGGCATGCGTGCCCATCAGGGTGTTATTAAAACTTTTATATCTACGCATCGGTGCTGTTTTCGGCTGTTGTGGAAATTTGCATATGCAAACTTTGCGGCTTTCAGTCGGCTCATGCTCAGAACGTACTGAGAATGGGTTTACGAGTGAATGAGAAAAAGATGGGACGGCATGCATCGACGTGCAACAGTGAACAGAGTCTTCCCGAGAAGCTGAGCCACGCCCTCAAAGCGCTGAGACCTTCTGCACTCTCTCATAGCTCGAACAGCTCTTCGCCGTTCAAAAGCAAGGTTGAAATTGCATGGACAAGAGGAAAATTGTTTTTTTTTTTCGAACGATTGGATCTCATGATATAAGGTTGAGCGTTTGACCAAGATCAACTTTCAACGCTCGACTCCCGGACAGCGCCGCTTTTGAATCCCTCCCTGCAAATGGACTGCTCACGAAGACAATTTTCACTTTCAAATAGTTGCCGTTAAAAACAATTCAGCGGTGCCTCATTTTACATAATGTTTCATGTGCTATGCGTAAAACTCTAACTTACGAGGAATCAGAGGGTTTGCTAACCTGTTGTCGCATCTGAAAATATACGGAGTTTTGCAGTGAATGTTTTCTTTGTCGAGAGTAAGTCCGAGATAAGAACGAGTCCCCAGAGCCAATCAAACCATGAATTTGGAAGTTCCTTTGTTAATATGGTAACACCATGATCCTAAAAAACTACGCCCGTGTTTTCGGTTAATCGCAGCCGCCGTCGAGCGTGGTCTTGAAAGGTAAGACGGTGAAATGATTTAAAAAGGATTTTGGAAATGTCCTGCAGCAGGCTTCGTTGCTGGTATAATGTCAACAACTTCCAGGGTTGAAATCAAGTTACGAAAATCAAAATTGTGTCAAGTTATCGTAAACCTGTATAAAACTTTGCAGGAGGCGTGTAGATTTGTTTGAGCGTAAAGAGCAATGGGTCCACAACAAATGACTCCAAAAATTGTTTTTTTCGACCTCTAGTGCGGGAGCGCCTTCCTCTCTATCCCTCTACCCCATTCTCGGACACCAATTCTATTTGGGTAGAAATTTGACGATTAGTTCAATATTTGGGAGTGAAGGGCTAATCGATATCTCCGCGGCTCATATCTTCGCTGTCAGATTGTCATCTTATAAGTGATTCTCCTCCCCATCAAAGTAAGAATCGCTGTTCAGAGCTCGAGCTTCGTTGTCGCAACAGATGACCTCGTCTATTACCCAGGTTCCGATCATACTTCCAACAAACGCTTCTCTACTAATTTGGCACAAGCAAATCAGGCAGGTCTTCCATCTTTGGTTGACAGCGTTTCTAGCGATAAAATCTTCCAGCACTTCAATGGGGGAAAAAAGACATCGTGTTGCTTTCCAAAAGCAAACACATTCGTATTCAACAACTCTCGTTCTTAAGTATTGCATTTATTCTTCAAAAGTTTGCTGTTCTTCCTTACGCGACAAAACACTCCTTCGCAGACTGCTGGTTGCGAGCAGTGGTTTTATATAATATAACTCATACAGAGCATTAATTTATATATATATATATATATATATTTACATATATGCAAGAGGATGCAAAGGCAGCTGTAATTTCGTGGATTCCCGTATCGATGCAGCTGACAACCACGCCCACGCGTGATTGTTTTGACCAGTTTCGGAACTCCTGGTGGTCAACCTGCTGGCGATCCGTCGGGTAAGCAGCCGGGAATCGAACCCAGGACCTTCCGAAAAAACTAATTTTAAAAAAAATTTTTCCCTCCTATACACCACTTGCCGGAATGCCCGGTTGAATTGGTTGGGCAGCCGGGTCGAGTAATTCCTTACCAAAAAATTCCACCTTGGGAAGCATTTTTCATACTTAACAGACCCCTTATAACTTTTCTTCAAAGTTGTACTTTTCTATTCTGTTTGCTGAGATTCGGAGTGTTCCAGCCTGTTGTCTCGTAGTGTGATTCTGAACTAAGGCCTCTGTCATGAACATTACTTGTTCATGTAGATTCTAAAAATTTGTAGTGAGCGCGTGCATCATTTTCCGATTACGTGAGATAGGCAAATGTGCTTTGTTGGACCACTCCGGACACCGCTAACGGCGCTCGTGCGCACTTTGTACCATTACCGGAAATGATACTGACAAATATTGTCAGTATCATGCATTCGATATTCCTTAGCGACTGTATGTGGTTGTGCATGCCACGAAGACACTTTGATTTTCATTTCGGTTCATGTTCTAGGTATGGGATGCTGTTTTTAATCTTTTTACTTCATTACGATCGGACTTCTTTAACAGGTGGCTTGTTCATTTTGTCACCTGTTTTCTGCTGCACTTCTCAGAAACACCATTGACTTACGTGTTGTGGTCGGCCTCGATGCATGCGTAGAGTTAGGCAGAAAAGTCGTCTGGTTACCGACTGTGAAACAGAACTGCTTCACTCTGTAGTGGGAATAATTCGTTACGTGTATTTCAGCACAAAGGCAAGCTGGCACTAACTAAGCCGTCACCTTCTCAAACTGACCTGCATCAAATTGGCGAGATCAGCAGCCTTGAGCAAATTAAGCAGCTCTACAAAAGTGTGCCCAACATCAACTCAGTTGACGAGGCGCATCCGATGACGGTGCAAATGTTCGTTCATCCCGTCTTGATCCTTTTCTATTCATTTAAAAATCCATACGCTGTCACTCAATGCAGATTTCGTCATTAATTCATCTAGAACGGATGCTCAGTTGTTGGCGTGCCCCCAAATCGCTACATTAAAATTTCATTCAGCTCATAAGTGATAATCCTCCTCTATCCCTCTGCATTCAGAGCTGTCGTGTTAACCATAGCCATGTTTGACATACTTCGCCAACCAGCGCCCGCCGCCTACGACAAAAACTGACAATGGGGCATAATCCTTGCACTCTTTATACGAATGATGTATGAAGTCGTTGTACTTTGAGCTCGACTTATGTATTACTCTAATGATTTGATCACAGAGCCCACATAGCAAGCCTTCCACCAAGTACGGTGCTTAACGGTTTCGAGAAGATTTCATGGTATTTGGAGTAAAAGGAAGTGATTAGAGCTAGTTCGGCAAAACGAAGTTGCTTAAACCAAGACATACTCGAATTTTAAGTAATGGATTTTACAAGCACTACGATGAGTGAATTAATAAAATTTTCAGTTCGAGGCGTTCTCCTTGTCGTTCAAAAAACGAGTCACGTTTCATTACAAATCGAGCTGAAAATCGTGGCAGTTCTCCGTTTTTGGCCAAGTCGCCAACCGATAGCGGGTATCGTTCAGCGCCAAGGCATCTCAGCTCATTGACGGGCAAAATCGCAACCGGTGGAAGGCGCGAGCATTTCCTCAAATCGTCCACAAAACATCAGAACAATAGCGAACCTAATGGCGCACATTTCAGTGGTAAGAACAAGGCCATTTTTAGAATATTTCTGAACATCACAATATTTGGAAGGATGGCTAGATTTCTTCACAAAAAGTACTGTTTCAACGAAAGCATACATTGATCTAGGCAGCTTAGGTGCTCGATGCGATAGCGTTTGAAGGAACTTCATGTGATAGATTTGTGCTACTGGGTACATCTTTTCCGTTGCTTCATACAAATTTATTCCCACCTATTCGGATGCTGCAAGGTGCACGTGAAATTTCATATTGTCGACGTGCCTCTCTGTGGCAATCCCTTCTGCCTTCCATTCCACCTCCACTTCCTCCTCTCCACCCTTGATTCGCAGATAAAACAACAGTCTCTGCCATCGTCGCGTCTTCGGAGTGATGATTTCATCTTTCGCGATGGAATTCTTCCGTTGCAGAGGCCTGAACGGAACGACGCCGTGTTAGCATGAAAAGCCCTCCCAGGTGCCCCACGAGTGCCAAGAAATTCTGGAGTGCGAACACTCTTCCCTACCTTTTGCCCCTGTGAGCCATCGAAATTTTTGACTTGTATGGATGAAGAACTGCTCTAGGTCGTGGATGTTCTCTTATGAACTATGAATGCGTCGGTGGTTTGGAAATCTTTGAAACGTGCGTTAAAGGCCAAAAAAAAAACCGAATCTCGCCGGAGATTCGGTTTTTTTTAAAGATATCTGATCAGATTTTTTTGAAAAACATCTTTCGGTGCAATTCTTATCTGTATGCATAATTGTATGCATAGTCATTCACTCCATGATTTGTGCTGAGCTCATTTGTACCTCCTTTACGAGGCTGGATAGACACGACTCCCATTCTTCATGTTGATGAAACGGCGGAAGGGAGGATAAAACACTCCGTTTACACCATGCGTTTAACACTGTATAATAAGTTGAACCATGTAGAAGACAGTCTGTCGTGAAAACCAGGCTTTGTTGAACTCTAAAAGAGCACCGAGAGTGAGGAAAATCCCCATGTTTCACCACGTTGCCAGGCAAGCTCTGCAACGACTCACTTCCGTACGCCATCGTGTACGAATGTGGAGGCGCATGTTATTTTATAGTGTTGAATTTATGATTCCCCGCCAGAACTGCTTCCTTCTTTCGTGTTTTTTTTTCAGTAGAATTTCTTATGGCATCATCAGCTATATCCTACAAACGATTGTCGTATGAGTGAGGCATTTCATTAGTTTGCGATCGTTGAATGCTTTTCACTGAATTTTTTTGTCAAAATTTCCTCTTCCTGGCAAAATGACCCTTTGATGGAAAAGAAAATATACATCTTCATTAAACAGGAATCGTTTGCCATGAATGGAACACTTCACTAACCTTTCACGTTAAGTGGTTTTTAAATGGTCGTCGCAACTGTAAACGCTTGAAAAACGACTTTTATTTGTCACGATCGCTGCGATTTTTCCCAATGCTACTCCTCAAAATGTTGTAGTTGTTGTGTGTTTATCGCACTAAACTGAACAAATTCTCATGTTGGAATATCTTTTTCCGAATAAACTCTCTCTGGAGCTTGTTGAAAAAAAAAAAAACAGCTTCGCTCCTAATGCAGTTCTTTGCCGAATAATAGAAGCGAACGCTAAGGACTTCCATAGTAAAAACGCAGGTCGGCAAACGTCGAAAAACGTAGCTTCCAATTCAACCTATTTCGCTCTTCGAATACGCCTTCACCTCTTCCTTTCCAAGAAATTGTGAGTTTTATCATCCATTAGGCTTCCTTTGAGGCGAAACAACATTTCATAAATTGACACAATGAAAATTTTTGTTATTTTACGTAAGAAAAACTCGTTGGTATTTTAATCAACAAAGAATACCATTGAAGTTACCACTCTAGGTATCGTTTACATTTAGCCAATTCATGTGGCCCTAATATTCTGAGTTATGAGTAGCTCAGTCATGTCAAAGTTGCGCGTAGGCATCGCAGATTCAGTGGAACTCGAATAGTGAGTGCGATGTTTGAAATTTTTAATTAGGACCGTTTGACGGCATTTTTGCCGTGTCCTATGAGACTAGGTGAAAACTTCAATGCCGCACTTTGTGCAAGGGAACTATGCGATACGATGAGAATACGAAATGGAAAAAACGTCACATTTCCAAATTGATTCACATGTTTCCATTACACTGGATACCGTTTAGAAGAGAACTCTTCTGAAGGCCGAATAATGCACGAGCCAACCGTAGTTCTCATAAATGGCGAATCCCTTGATACGACCGTAGTGCACCGTCGAACTGAAATTAACAGCTTAAAAGATTCCGATCGTCTGAGTTGCCGGAATCTTGATGATTACGACTACCCGCGAGAAGCTACTTGCTCGTCAGTTGGAAGCACGTCAGGAGCCACATATGATACTGTTCCTATTCAAACAAGGTAAGTCAGTGTTTCTCGCTATGACTTTGGCGTTCGTTGAAGCATTGATGAAGTTTGCAAAGTGCGAAGAGACAAGAGGTTGTTCATGAGGTGTAGAAGGGGGGGGGGGGGGGGGGGGGGGGTGGGTATT
>JPKZ01001313.1:849128-866436 GCA_000803305.1 Toxocara canis
GTTGTTGGTCTGAAGGGACTTGACTCTTTCACGATTCTTTACCACTAGCTTCAGAGTGATTTCAAATCGAAGAATCAAATTACATCAGTTGTCTCTGTAACTCAGTAGCATGCTGTTCATGGGATTCTATCCATCGCTTCAAAATATGCAGGGTTGGCAGTACTTCTCCATCCCCTTCAGTTTTGACGTTCTGCACCTAACGGTTGTTGTTTATGAGTCACTGAATAGGGATGGATCAGACACAACTACTGGTGAGTGACAGGCCGATGATTGTTTTATGATATCTGATGTACCGAGCAAATCGCTTCGCTCTAACTCATGAACTGGCCCACCTTTCCGGTAGAAAAAGTAAACAGTTAAGACCTTTCCGATAGAATAAGTAAACAGTTGAGAGTGTATGAAGCTTCTTTCCAGATCTATGTATACCATAGGGTACTGGCTTTTTACCGGTTTCTGTACTGTGAATTCCATCAGATTTTGCGCAGTAGTTATCGAGTGCAAAATGAATTGCTTCACATCGGAATCAAACCGAGCCGTTAGGGCAGACTGGACTAAAATAAGCTCACAGGACTTTATGAAAAAAAATTTCCAAAAATAATGGTACTTGGAATAGTTTGCCTACAATTTTTCCAGGTTTGGCCAATTTCCATTCGATGAAAAAGATATCATAACGGCGCTAAAGCGTGGAAGATGTAAAGAATATGGCGACCTCATAAATGCCACTGTCATTCCCAGGTAAAACCACAAATTTGTTTGCCATGTCATTTTAAGGTTTTCTGGAATGGAAGTGCCACATATATTCATTAGAAATTAAACTACTCATTTGTGATGGCAATCAAATAAAATGGCAATTTTTCTGAACAGCTGGGTGCAGAATATTTTTAAAAACAGTTCTGGAATTAACTGTTTCTTATTTCTTCAAGAAACGTGATTTTCTATTCAGGTTAGCTGCGTACTTGGGCAACCCACTTCACAGATTGGCGAACGAGATCAAGAGATTATCAGCACCCTTAACGAAATGCACACCACTCGACATAAAGACCGCTACTAAGGTTGTCTACGTTTCTTTTTTACATTTCCAGTTGAAATAAACAAGCCCCTCACAGGAACACTTCTCAGATCTTCTTAAAATTTTCAACCTGTTTTTTTCTTAAAATTTTCAACCTGTTTTTTTTTGTCCTCACCAAAAGTTCCTTATTTGTCTTACTGTGCCTTTCCCATTAAAAAGTGGAATACGCCTTCCCGTATTCTATTGGTAATATTCCATTTCTTCCTCAAATCTCAAACTTCGTCCGCAAACGCCCATCCGACCGGTACGCCCCCCTCCCCCACCTCTCACCGTCTCGATGTTGCACTAGTGCCTTCCATGTTACCAAAATGATGAGGAGATTGGATTACAGGTTGTGCTGAGTGAGAACGTTGCCGACAGCTGTATAAAGGCTGGAATACAAGCAACTTCGATATATGCACTGAGCGGCACCGGTGCTCTGAAACTTAGCATGAGCAGGCGTGCTGGGTTGCATTTCAACTTGGGACGTTTTTACAGATGGATGATCGAAAGTCAAATCAGCCGTGCGGTCTCTGATGGGGTATTATAACTCTGACTTATTCTTTTTATCTGCTTTTCGCACTTGCATGACGAAAAATTTGTAATCTTAGGATTACTGAAAATCATGGGTTCATGATGCTGCTCAGCGTTTAAGGAATTTCTTCGTTATCCGAAACCTCCTCATTCGCGGAGTTCCTGCCCTGAAGGCTCCAGTACTTCTTGGAGAGTACTGGAGACTTCAGGACAGGGATGCCGTGACGTTCAGGTCTGTAATGTCGTCGGAAGTCCATTTCGTGAAAAAAAAAAGATTCTCGAAACAATCACTGGGTGGGTGGAACGTCACTGTTGAGAATCTGCTTTACGCTTACCGTCATCCTTCCTGAACTGTTTTATTTTGGCCGTCAAGAAAGACTTTTTAATCTATTTATCTGGAATGTTATAAATGTTCATCACTACTCCCCCCGAGTTTTTGCCAATGCATTTAATATTTAAAGCTTACGTATTATTAATATTTGGTTTTACTCCATTTAATGTTAATGCTTGGTTTTACTTTCGTTTCCGACTAAACTTTTTTGTCAGGCAGCAGTTTACTTGTGTGCTGTGATGGAGTGTCTTTTGGAAGAGACGGTTCGTGCATGTTTTACTAGCAGAGGTATTTGTTGATTGGCATACCATTGTTTTTTTCTCATTAATTCTGTCAGTTTTCCCGCACATTTTCATTCACATGGATAGCTGACCTTATTAATAAGGGACATCTCTATGTAGTGTTTTTTAAATGCCTCTCTTTATAGAGTATATAAAAAGTAATACTGTTCAAAATAACTTGTTCAAATAGATTGATAAGAGATATTAACCAAATCAATCTTAAATTTATCACATCAATACAACGTGCATTATGATAACGTTATTACTCGTTAGGATTTCCTTTCTTTGTCGTTGTCGTTATCACCTGCTCGCCCTTTTTCTGAGTGTCCGAACTGCTCAGTTCGCATACAGTAGTTGCTTCTGTTCCTTACGAAAAGCATTGCTAAAAGACCGCCATTCTTCACCTCTGGTTCACCATCGGTTTTCAAATTTTATTCCAGCTGCAAAAAACCCAAAACCGTGCAGGCACAAACAAGTTTTTATTGCACTAGTAAGATTTTAAATTAGAAGAACTGAACGAACAGAATTTTTCGCGAAACAAACACTGTTACCTGAAAAGAACACATGTGTGAATAAGTTATTTATTTGGATTCCACATCCACTATGCGAATATGGAATCCAAAAAAAGTGCAGATGAATTAAAGCGACAAAGTAAATATGGTTTTGGTCACAAAATTTGGTGTGTATGTTGTACAGTCGATCTGAGAAACGTTTCATTGTTAAATAGTAGGCTAGCAGTTTATTTGTCACTTGCAAAAGATTTATTCAGTGAACAGAATGACTCGATGTAAGCTTTCAGGAGGGAAGGAAATGCTAACTGCTCAATCTTTTGATGAGGTGATGAAGGGAAAGCGTGATCTCTGCGAGTTTTTCGCCACGCTTGAGCGCACACGTAAAGGTTAGTAGGCCTATGTAGGTGACTTTTCAAAAAATTTCCGGAAACCGCTGAAGTGTTCGACGGACCAATAAAATAAAGCCGACTTCCATGTAGAAAACCTTTTTAACTATCAAAAATCGGAAAACAATGCTCTGCTTTATATGAGAATTCTCGGAAATAGCTCTGAAAGCAATGCCCAAGATTTTTTATAGTTATGAAAGCTACATGAGCATCTTTGTTTGAGAAAATACAGAAGAACTTATTATCTTTCTAAATCGGCAGAGTCTCAAAGTGTCTTAATAATAATCACAACGTTATTATATCGCTCGTAGTTTTCGAGTAACAAAACCATACGTCGGTAATGGTCGCCTAGTCGGTCAATTTGCTCACGAAGATGTGTATTAAAGAATACATGACGACGCATGACAGCTATCTCCCTCTTCCTCCTTCCTTTTTCCGAAGTCGCAATGCGTTTAAGGACCAACTAGAATAAATTAAGAAAACTCCCTATTTCATCGGTTCGTTGAATGCATTTATGGACGTCTTAGCCTTGGCGCGTCATCACCGGCATGTCAATTGTCCGTAATGTTCTGATAACGTTGTCTGTCATCGTCTATTTATACGCGCAGTGACGCAAGTGGTTGCAGATGTAAAGCGTTCATCAGCAGGTCATGAATGCGAACTGCCAGCAGATGGTGGTAGCTTTTGTGTGAGAAGTGAAGCCGAACTGCGTAGTCTAATAGAAGGGTTGACTAGTGGATCCAACGCTAAAAACTCCGACGGAACTGAGAACCAAAAGTTCGATTTCATTATCTTCTTCAATTTCTATGCTTGAAGTTAAATAGCTGAATAGCAGCGGTGGTAAAATGTCCGTTCGAAGATGAACGGAGGAAAATGCAACTCTGAACTAAGAGAAGGGAATAAATGGTACCGAAATGCATGCAGAAATGCCTTATTAACTGAATAATGGCCAGTATATATGCATAAATATAAGTTCATTCAGCGGAATAGAGAACGGCACAGTTCACTGCAGCAAAGCGCACATCGAGTGGAAACCAAATGTTTAATTTATCTAAGGTTGACGACTGTTTGCTTTGATTATAGTCTAACAAGCTAGAATATTATTAAACAAACATCTCGATACACTTGAATCTCAGATGCACTATGCGGTCGAAGTCGAACTAAATTTACAAACCATCGTAATGCGTCGTCCTAATTTAACCATCTTGGTACAGTCGGCATCAAAGAATGAATAGTTTTGAATAGTGAGAATTCTGATGGATTATCATCATCTAGGATTCCACACGAACAACCAAAATATGACAGTGCCGTGGCATAATTTATATGTAGATCTTTAGGAATCTTCCCATAGAATGAATTGAATATCTTCTAAAAATGCTTCTTTGTGAAATAAGGAAATAGACAGCTTCACTTTCGGACGGAATTGATCGCAGCGTCGCAAAAATTCCTGGTATAGCGATTGCATGAGTCAGATTTGCCTAATACACCGATTTTCAGGATAGTTCAATGTTCGTTTACAAAAGATGGACTAGCAGCCCTGTTGTATTATACGCGATGTGGAAAGGGCTGCGAAAAAGGAGGCAGCTTCGGAACTCGTTCAACATCTGAAAAGTGAGCCGTTCATCGTGTCTGAGCTAATAATCCTATTTCCCAAATCCGGAGCGTTTTTTTTAATCTCAAACTTCGTCCGCAAACGCCCATCCGACCGGTACGCCCCCCTCCCCCACCTCTCACCGTCTCGATGTTGCACTAGTGCCTTCCATGTTACCAAAATGATGAGGAGATTGGATTACAGGTTGTGCTGAGTGAGAACGTTGCCGACAGCTGTATAAAGGCTGGAATACAAGCAACTTCGATATATGCACTGAGCGGCACCGGTGCTCTGAAACTTAGCATGAGCAGGCGTGCTGGGTTGCATTTCAACTTGGGACGTTTTTACAGATGGATGATCGAAAGTCAAATCAGCCGTGCGGTCTCTGATGGGGTATTATAACTCTGACTTATTCTTTTTATCTGCTTTTCGCACTTGCATGACGAAAAATTTGTAATCTTAGGATTACTGAAAATCATGGGTTCATGATGCTGCTCAGCGTTTAAGGAATTTCTTCGTTATCCGAAACCTCCTCATTCGCGGAGTTCCTGCCCTGAAGGCTCCAGTACTTCTTGGAGAGTACTGGAGACTTCAGGACAGGGATGCCGTGACGTTCAGGTCTGTAATGTCGTCGGAAGTCCATTTCGTGAAAAAAAAAAGATTCTCGAAACAATCACTGGGTGGGTGGAACGTCACTGTTGAGAATCTGCTTTACGCTTACCGTCATCCTTCCTGAACTGTTTTATTTTGGCCGTCAAGAAAGACTTTTTAATCTATTTATCTGGAATGTTATAAATGTTCATCACTACTCCCCCCGAGTTTTTGCCAATGCATTTAATATTTAAAGCTTACGTATTATTAATATTTGGTTTTACTCCATTTAATGTTAATGCTTGGTTTTACTTTCGTTTCCGACTAAACTTTTTTGTCAGGCAGCAGTTTACTTGTGTGCTGTGATGGAGTGTCTTTTGGAAGAGACGGTTCGTGCATGTTTTACTAGCAGAGGTATTTGTTGATTGGCATACCATTGTTTTTTTCTCATTAATTCTGTCAGTTTTCCCGCACATTTTCATTCACATGGATAGCTGACCTTATTAATAAGGGACATCTCTATGTAGTGTTTTTTAAATGCCTCTCTTTATAGAGTATATAAAAAGTAATACTGTTCAAAATAACTTGTTCAAATAGATTGATAAGAGATATTAACCAAATCAATCTTAAATTTATCACATCAATACAACGTGCATTATGATAACGTTATTACTCGTTAGGATTTCCTTTCTTTGTCGTTGTCGTTATCACCTGCTCGCCCTTTTTCTGAGTGTCCGAACTGCTCAGTTCGCATACAGTAGTTGCTTCTGTTCCTTACGAAAAGCATTGCTAAAAGACCGCCATTCTTCACCTCTGGTTCACCATCGGTTTTCAAATTTTATTCCAGCTGCAAAAAACCCAAAACCGTGCAGGCACAAACAAGTTTTTATTGCACTAGTAAGATTTTAAATTAGAAGAACTGAACGAACAGAATTTTTCGCGAAACAAACACTGTTACCTGAAAAGAACACATGTGTGAATAAGTTATTTATTTGGATTCCACATCCACTATGCGAATATGGAATCCAAAAAAAGTGCAGATGAATTAAAGCGACAAAGTAAATATGGTTTTGGTCACAAAATTTGGTGTGTATGTTGTACAGTCGATCTGAGAAACGTTTCATTGTTAAATAGTAGGCTAGCAGTTTATTTGTCACTTGCAAAAGATTTATTCAGTGAACAGAATGACTCGATGTAAGCTTTCAGGAGGGAAGGAAATGCTAACTGCTCAATCTTTTGATGAGGTGATGAAGGGAAAGCGTGATCTCTGCGAGTTTTTCGCCACGCTTGAGCGCACACGTAAAGGTTAGTAGGCCTATGTAGGTGACTTTTCAAAAAATTTCCGGAAACCGCTGAAGTGTTCGACGGACCAATAAAATAAAGCCGACTTCCATGTAGAAAACCTTTTTAACTATCAAAAATCGGAAAACAATGCTCTGCTTTATATGAGAATTCTCGGAAATAGCTCTGAAAGCAATGCCCAAGATTTTTTATAGTTATGAAAGCTACATGAGCATCTTTGTTTGAGAAAATACAGAAGAACTTATTATCTTTCTAAATCGGCAGAGTCTCAAAGTGTCTTAATAATAATCACAACGTTATTATATCGCTCGTAGTTTTCGAGTAACAAAACCATACGTCGGTAATGGTCGCCTAGTCGGTCAATTTGCTCACGAAGATGTGTATTAAAGAATACATGACGACGCATGACAGCTATCTCCCTCTTCCTCCTTCCTTTTTCCGAAGTCGCAATGCGTTTAAGGACCAACTAGAATAAATTAAGAAAACTCCCTATTTCATCGGTTCGTTGAATGCATTTATGGACGTCTTAGCCTTGGCGCGTCATCACCGGCATGTCAATTGTCCGTAATGTTCTGATAACGTTGTCTGTCATCGTCTATTTATACGCGCAGTGACGCAAGTGGTTGCAGATGTAAAGCGTTCATCAGCAGGTCATGAATGCGAACTGCCAGCAGATGGTGGTAGCTTTTGTGTGAGAAGTGAAGCCGAACTGCGTAGTCTAATAGAAGGGTTGACTAGTGGATCCAACGCTAAAAACTCCGACGGAACTGAGAACCAAAAGTTCGATTTCATTATCTTCTTCAATTTCTATGCTTGAAGTTAAATAGCTGAATAGCAGCGGTGGTAAAATGTCCGTTCGAAGATGAACGGAGGAAAATGCAACTCTGAACTAAGAGAAGGGAATAAATGGTACCGAAATGCATGCAGAAATGCCTTATTAACTGAATAATGGCCAGTATATATGCATAAATATAAGTTCATTCAGCGGAATAGAGAACGGCACAGTTCACTGCAGCAAAGCGCACATCGAGTGGAAACCAAATGTTTAATTTATCTAAGGTTGACGACTGTTTGCTTTGATTATAGTCTAACAAGCTAGAATATTATTAAACAAACATCTCGATACACTTGAATCTCAGATGCACTATGCGGTCGAAGTCGAACTAAATTTACAAACCATCGTAATGCGTCGTCCTAATTTAACCATCTTGGTACAGTCGGCATCAAAGAATGAATAGTTTTGAATAGTGAGAATTCTGATGGATTATCATCATCTAGGATTCCACACGAACAACCAAAATATGACAGTGCCGTGGCATAATTTATATGTAGATCTTTAGGAATCTTCCCATAGAATGAATTGAATATCTTCTAAAAATGCTTCTTTGTGAAATAAGGAAATAGACAGCTTCACTTTCGGACGGAATTGATCGCAGCGTCGCAAAAATTCCTGGTATAGCGATTGCATGAGTCAGATTTGCCTAATACACCGATTTTCAGGATAGTTCAATGTTCGTTTACAAAAGATGGACTAGCAGCCCTGTTGTATTATACGCGATGTGGAAAGGGCTGCGAAAAAGGAGGCAGCTTCGGAACTCGTTCAACATCTGAAAAGTGAGCCGTTCATCGTGTCTGAGCTAATAGTCCTATTTCCCAAATCCGGAGCGTTTTTTTTCTAATGTTTCGATCGTTCGCATAATTGAACGGGCATAATTTCTCCAAATTTCTTGGGCGCAAATATATTCGAAATCAAATCCTGCCTAAGCAAGAAGGGGATTCGGCGAGAAGGTGTTGATTGGTGCAGGCGGTCGAAAAATAATGTCAGCTGCCACTTTGAAGTACATTCCTTGTTGGATGAGAAAGTGAGTAATCGGGATGGAACATTTAGCAGAGGTGGAGCGACTTTAGTCGGAAGATTTCCAGCGGTTTTCAATTTTCAAGAGGTTAAAGAGGTGTTAGAGGCGTGTGTTCGAGGTTTAGCTTTACTGCTGGGATTTAATCGAGATTTCACGGTGTGTCGCTAAGACAAGATGGTTTAAGTTAACTCTCTAGATACCACTATTACTTAATCAAAACTATTCAATCGGGCTTTTTTCATTATCATAAAAACGTGATTGTTCCCTTTCATTAGCGATGCTGTTTTCAGCCGAGCTTCAAAAATATATTACGGCGAAACTAGATGAATTGTGCGTTAAAATTTTTGGTTGAAATTGATGTTTGCATTTGAAAACGTTGAACAAAAAAGGCTATTGTTCCTTGCTTTGACAGACTGGAATATATGGTTGTACGAGGCGACAAACACAACAACAACCAGCTCGTCCCGTTCACGTCAACAGCGTCTTAAAAAGTTCACTTGAATTATCCGTGCAAAAAGCACAAATTTCCAAATAGCGCGCTGTTCTCTCCAAAGTTTTATGATCTTAAGAATGTATTATATTGTCACTTTTCCATTCTCTTCTGTCGTTCATGTGATTTGTCTCAGGGTCTCAAGGGCTGCGCACGTGGCCTGAATTGGAATTCGAGTATTTTTTAGGAGTTCTGGTTTCGTTCTTTGAAAATCGCTTACAGTGAGCGATGTGCATTTTTCAGGCGAATTCGACAGACACTGCTTGATGACTGGTATCGCGTTGCTACTGCTTTCGCAACACACCGCCTCTCACAGTTGATCGATGAGGAGGATGTGCGCCAGTCGGCCAGAACCCTTCTTCCAAATGCTGATTGTCCTCCAAGAACGGTCGACTTCCATGCAAGAAAGCCGATGCTGTAAGTTGCCGCTGCGTCTTCAGTTTGAATTATCCGCCACTTGGGTTCACAGACAGTCAGACGTTATGCTTCCAAACATTAGACGTTAAATTATAACGTTAAAACCTGCTTTAGTTCACATTAAATGGATTATCCAGTACTCCACCCCAGACAGTCGAGTCCTTTTGGCGTTGTCCTATTAGATTATACAGTGTCTTGCAAAACTTGAGTAAAAATATAATTTTATTGCGTTCATATTAAGTACGTCTGGCAGAGTAGCTCAACGTAAATCATGACTGATCTAGAGGGGTGGGGGGGTGTGGGAGTTGGGGTTGAGAATTTAATTGGAGTTGGTTTCAGCAGTGTGAATGCTTTAATAGCCTAGACATGAGCTAATCTTTGTAGTTCTTTAGGACTACGCTGCAACTATCCATGAAACATCGCCAGGTGAGGCGACTCAGCTGAATCGCCAACGACGATTTTTAAGCAAAGCTCAGTCGAAGGACGATAGTGTAATATTCTTAATAATAAACAATGAAGGGTGTTTTGGCGAGACCGGAAAGCTAAAAATTTGACACGCAGTTGGGTGAAAGCGAGAGACGCGTATCCCTGTCAGGTTTTACGTGGTAATGTTGGAAAAAGTAAGAAAATGGCCTTGAAAGGCCTCGTCGTGTCGAATGCCAAAATCGGAATTTAGTGGATTAACGAAAGCCAGACTTCAGCGCAATACTGAGTGCTAACGAAGTGTTCGTGAGGCATATGACAATCGCGGGAATCCGAATGGGGCGGAACGCAGAAGTTTTCAATAGGACGCTGGACACCAAACTTTCTGGTTTAACGCCGATTGCCAAAGTTTTCGGTGATATACAAACTGTGATTACCAACATTACTGCATGGCATGCACTGTTGACTGTGTGATGAAAGTACGGGAGTGTGAGCATTTTGTTTTAGGTGTGCTGCTGATTTGGATCAGTGTGCGATCAGGCGACAGCTCGGGTTTCGCATATTGCAGATGGGAAACGCGGAATTCGTCGACCATGCGCTGACTCTTTTGGGACCTCTCAAATATCGGACCGTCAATGAATTTGTGAATTTTGTAGTGTTTTGTCCGTAAGGGGAAAGGGCAGAATTTGCGACAGAAATAAAAGTCGCGCAGAAAATAAAAGTCGGGAGAAAAGGGCAGAATTTGCTGCGCTTTTGCGGCAGAAAGAAAAGTAGGATTAGTTTGATTGATTATGCAGTATTACATTGTGAATACCACTCTATTTGTAGTTGGAGAACGTGGCATTTATTACCGATCGGGTGAGCGCTCAATTTTGCGCTGCATCACAGGAAAGGACAGACACTTATTGGTACAATAGATGAACACACTTCGTTGTTCTGTTACTGTAATGATAGCATGCTGGCTATCTTAGTAGAGATCCAAAGGCCGTCGGTTCGGGCTAACCTTAGCTCAAACATTTATTCATACAAAGTCCAGTAGTTTTTCGTAGGAAAGGAGAAGCCTCTACACAGAGGACAGCAGCGCAAGCTCGAACGTAGCAGAGCAAGCAAGATAGCTTCATACTGTTGTCAGTATTTCAGGGCTTAAGTCCTCTGGCTGAAGCTATTGTTATGGGAAATGAGAAGGCCATATCGCTTTTGTTATCAGTTGGTGCTGATGTGAATTCACCGGTGCCAGCAGAATCGCCATCAAAAGCTTCACAATCAACAGTTTTGATCGAATTTGCAGGGTGGACTCCACTAACATGGTAAGCTCGTAGCCGGGTTGTTTTACTCTGCTGTGTTTCTTTTTTTTTTTGAATGGTCTTGAAGGCTATTAATTTTTCAGGGCAGTCGCTCGTGAAGATGCATATTTGGTTAAACGAATTATAGAGGCATGCGCTGATGTCGAGAATGCTTTCATGATTCGAGAAACGCCACTTCAGGTTGGTTGCGTTTTGAATGAGCCTTAGCTTTCGACAGTGCATCATTCATTTAGCTTACGAAATTGCGTGGAGGAGAAAATCGGTTTTTAATTACGTGAACACCTGAATAGAGCATTGTGAGGAGCTTTAATGCTTAGCCATGAAGAGAAATTAACTACGGAGAAAGTGAAAGATCTATCTCGTTAGGATGCTGTTCAGCTCTATGGTGGTTGCTTTTAAAAAACAGTAGGTGTGGGACCTGACACTGACGGAAAAAAGACCTTATTCGACACCAAATTGATGCTCGCACTAATTTAGCGAGTTTTACTCCCTGAATATCCATATTTTAGTCGCTTTCTCAATGTCAACATCGTCGTCGCTTGTTAAAAGCTCGAAAGTAAGCTATTGTCTTTGCCATTAGCACGCTGAGTTTCTCATGACATAACTATGTTCTCTGCTTTCAGCTCGCCGCAATGATGGATAACTTCGATATCGTTGTGAAGCTTTTGAACAGCGGTGGAAATCCCTTTCACACGTCGATAAGCTACGATTCACTCAAATGCAACTTCCGAAATACGGGTTCTCCTTCGGCGATCGCTGTTGCAGCTGCACATGGGCACCGTCGAGCTTTAAGAGCGATGATTTTTACAGGTAGTTGTCGAGAACTTCGCCGGCCTTTCTTCATAGATCAGTACAATACCTCAGTTAGAGCCTCAAGGGAATTGTGTCATTTGTCGCTTTCTGGAGGAAGGAGTATACATCGGAGGAGAAGAGGGGTTATTTTTCAACCTTTGCCGAAACCCAACCGGCATTATGTCAAAGCACTGCATTTAACGTATGGTAGGCATGACCATAGAGGCCTTGCATCCCCCTACCATAAGTCGATTTCGAAGTATTTTTGAGCGTCAAATTAAACGTAAGGAAGCATTGATGAAACTGTGGAACTTCAGTCAGTGCCGTCATTCAGTTACCAGCACATTTGCTATTCAATTTGTAAAAACAGTAAAATCAATCCAATTAGAATGTAAGCTCGACGTTGAGGATTTTCACCGTTTAAATTGTCTACCGTGCTTAACGAATTTTCGTTAAATTTAGTCATTGAACGTCAAACAAGCACAATATCATTTGCAGCGACGAACTCCAAAAGAGCGGACGAAATTATCAGTCTCAAGGACTTTTTGGAGGAATCTGATGATACACGGGACACAGGCAGCGTAGGCAGCGTCGAAAAGACTCCCAGGTGGAAAGTCTTTTTTTCCTGTCATGCCAAGTGTGAACATCATTTGTTAAAACTTTGAAATTTCACGAAATTTTTCTCACTTTACATAGTTGTAATTTGATGGCTCCGGATTTCTTTGGCAGAAACGATTAATTTTTAGATGCTAACATTTTAAAAACAGTGATTATTTCTAGACATTCATCAATGTTTATGGACACCTTTAGTAAGGAACAACAGCGAGCACTCCATGAGGCTCTTTACTACTCCGCTGAAACGGGTCATCTCGAAATCGCTCTTGACCTTCGTAAAATCGGTTTGTGAACTTTACAGAATAGTTTTTGATCAGGTAGTAGTCCGACTATGAACCCTAACCAATGGTGAACTGTTTGCGGAAAATATTCGAAAAATTAAAAACACTCAGTTATGTGAAAGTTGTACCATACAGTAAGCGCAAAGTTTAGCACCAGGATTTGGGATTTCCCATTTTGCCATCATGCAGTTCACCACGATTTTAAATATACATTAAACAGACAATATTCATCGATATTTAAAATATTTTCGTTGCATGTTTTACTGGTCAGTGTTTGGCCCATTATCAAGGTTGTTTATAACTACAAAATTAATTTTGTTGCAAATGAGCTTGCCCTCCATTTTGTTCAATTTATTCGTTTATCCAAGCTCGATGGAAGAGGAGTTACTTACATAAGATCAGATGCATATTCACTTTTAGAGAAATGCTCCCTCGTCTTTTCGACGGTTGCTTCATCCAACACTTCTTTAACCCATGAAAAGGCATTGAAATTTCTTCACAGTAGATGAGCTGGAGTAAAAACTAACGTTAAGATTACATCGCTGTTATTTTTTGGGCATGTTTCCCATTCATGATTTTACGGATGTTATTATTAACTTTTTATGGTTAACCTGCGTAATTCGATCTATGAATGCTGCTGCCAATCGTCATTTTTATCACTGTTTCAAGTTCTGTCTATCATTATACCTCGTAACTGAAGCGACAATTTTTCTGACGGTGCATAGTGTTACCTGCGAATACTATATGCACTAGTTACAGGTGTTCCGTGGAATGTTTATACTTGGGTGACATGCCTACGATTAGCAGGTGAACAAAGACTGCGTTCCTCTGTAAGCCACCTTCTAGGCGACTTCAATTCACGTCTATCTGACGAGATCAGTCACGACACAATTGACGAAGTTGTGTCAGAGGTTGGAGTTTTGCTATGCTAAACAGTATTCAGCTTTTGCGGTAGTTAGTGCCTAGGTGTTCTTCATTCTATGAAACCTCACGTCTCTAAGGAAAATTACTTTGTCGCATTGGATAGCAGGTTTCGAATTACGGAACTTCTTTTAACGGTGATTGCTTTTGATGCTCCTTCTTCACCAACCACCTGGACATATTACATTATATTGTGTATTCCTCTTTCGATTAGAATTACCTCTTTTTATGGTGCCTTCTTCGAATAGAACTTCTTCTAGACCATAGAAAAAATGAAGAGCTGGGAAGGAAAGAGGATGGATAGTGGCGCTTTTTTTGGCGGTATGCTATTTCCGATCATCTAGAAATGGGAGGATCACATTAATCATTTTATGCTAAGCTAATAAGCACCGACACAGCAAAACAAGCTTCATTTTGCACACTGTCACATAGTTCACCAGTATGTACTATGCTTTGAATGGTCTGCCTCTTGCGATCTATCTACTGGTTTAAGTCAGCGCCACATCAAGTGCTTGGATAAGCTGTGCTTCGTAAGCGCAACAGGGAATAATTTTTCTGAACTTTAATTTCATGCATGGATTCGTAATCAAGCCCTCATTAAATTGCATTATATTTTTCTTCCTCAAAGAGCATAACCGATCAGCACCGACTAGAAATCATGCATCATGTTAATTAAATTGTTTGAGATTTTTTTGCTGTTGTTACTACTCGTCCATTGTTTTTGGTTGCTTTGTGCAATTGTTGCATGATTTTACTTAATGCGGCGTTCAGTAGTTCCGCGCAATATTTCAGCCTTTCTGCAACTTTCAATTTCACTTTCAGCTTTTCGAAATTCTTCATTTTGAGTGCAGTTCACCTGATGGTGATCCAACGCCGGTTGCATCGATCATTTCGCGCTTATTCAAGCAATTTCGATTCGGCGCTACTTCGGACGATATCAACGAAATTAACGAACAGCATTCCAACATAATTCATCGACCAGCAATCGATTTGAAATATGTTGACAATGTTGAACTGTCAGATATCCGTTTCTTGGTGCCTTTTTCTGGGAATTTTTTCTTTTGATTTCACATCGAAAAGAACAGTATTGAATATTTCTTTTCTTTTATTTGCATCAACGGTTTGATTACGTATCTACATACGTCAGTTTTACATTTATATTGTCAGGAAAGCTCATGAGACTAAGATTTGCCACCAAGTTTTTGCAGTTGAACTGCACCGTAATTGTGTTTAATTATTTTGCTAATTATTTTGGGTTTGTTAAATATGTGAAAGTTATGCGAGTTGAAATACCTTGAGATTGAACTCATTCCTTACCAAGCTTCATGTTATCTTTAAAGAACAAATCGCCACTTAAATTCTGAAACATGACATCTGTGAGGAAGCGCATTAGCCGATGTTTCGCTTTTTTTTCAATAAGAAATACTTGCATTCAAGCCCACAGGTCTATATCCACTAGATTAACTTCTTAGCTGATTTTACTGGTTTGCTTCTGAAAAACCGACCGGTTTTGTGTCTTTATCGAGTATAAAATTTCACGTACCTCTGTTCAGGATTACTTGAAGATTTTCTCGAAATTTGGCAATGAAAGAATTAGTTTTAAAATCTGTGTTTACCGCAGGTGGAGAAACGAGTTGTTTACGCCCATCGGATTGTGCTCGTCAATTCGTCGGATGTTTTTAAGAAGTTACTCGATAGCCCAAAAGGCCAAGTCGAAATCGACAATATACCGTATGATATCTTTAAGGTACGTCCCTTCATTCATTGGTGTTATTTTATTAAATGCAGTAGTAAAGCTCTTAAATTATAATTTTGGAAGAGGTCGTTTTGTTGCTTACCTCATCTCACGTTGCTTCTAGCCCGTCTAGGGTTCTGGTGGTACGGCTGCTTTATGTTGACTTTTATGGCATCTGCTCGCAAAGAATCACTTTCAGCTTCAAATGTGCAGAATGTTTATATTGATAATCAGAACAAAAACTGTATAAGTATGACCGTTGCAACTGATATTAGCTGCGTTATCAGCTTTCGATACTGGTCCATCATAAGTCACTAGCTAATCTGTGGCTGTTTGAACGTTCGGTTTTGATTTGATTAATGCCATCTGAAGAAGTTGTGACACATTTCAGCTATTAATGCAGTGTCTCTACTCGGGTAACTATTCATCGGCATTAAGTAACAAGCCGCTACGTAAACAAATGGATCTCATTGAGGCTGCAAGGCGATTCGGAATCAACGCACTTATTGCGGAAAGCAGAAATGCACTTCGACCGCAAATATCGCGCGAGACAATCATCGATATTTATAAGTTTGTTACGGTATAATTTTATGCATTCTCACCTAGAAATCTGGCTCACATAAATGTCTTCATAATGATTTTTCGACTCTAACAGGGCATGGGCTCGAAGGAAAGATCGCATAAACGTTTGGAAATATCCTTGCTTGGTCCTCTTCTAGGAACACTTTTGAGGAATTCAGTTCCCATCAAAACTTTTGAGTGTTGCATATGAATGTTTTTCCTGCAGGGCATCAAACTCTTCATAACGTATCTTAAAGAAAGTACTTTGAAAAATAGTTCCGAATAGAGCCGTGAGGTCCGTCGGAAAGACTCAGCAAATAAGAAGGAAGAAATAAAGTTTTACATGAATATGACGGAGAAATTACGTGGTGCGAGTGATTGCACAAACCCCCCTTGTACTGAGTAAAGCGAACGCGAGTAAAGCACTGTCTGTCTCATACAAGGGGGTATTTATTGTTTTTCACAAGAATAATTTGCAGAGATGTTCGCTGGGTCCTTTGATTGTGGACTGCGAAATGTTCATTTTGGAGCGTCTTTCATCATTGATCAATGACGCTCGCTTAAGAACGATGCTCGGAAGATCAGGACAAAGTGGGTGGCCTGACTACGGCGCTGGCCTAGCCTCAAGGTTGGCCACTGCATTCGAAGAACGTTGCTCGAGGATTACTTCGAAGAGCTGATTTAGTAAATGCTAAACACTGCGTCAGCATGCCAACGACGCGACACTTTTGTGTTAGGGATTCCTACTCGCTCCTCATTTGAGTAGTTTCGTTTATTTGCTTCTATGCGGAGCACAGCTTCGTTGAACAAGTGCTGGGTAACATTTTTGCACTTGAGCCACTTTTCTAATATGAATGCTGTACCGTACCTTTTTTCTACACAAGGAGATGAATATTGTGCTATGCCCTCAAAATATATATATATATATATATGTATATATCGTTCCTTTTCGCTTTTTATAAGAGACCACGTTTCACTTCCGTAGGTCATTGTTTCGATGACGGTTGTATTAAAAATTTTAGCTCATATCTGGATCGAGTTTGGCTGTCGAAACTTCTTTCATGTCTGCGAAAGCACTTCGAACCAGTTCGTATTCTTCTAGAAATCTCTCCACTCATATCGTGGCGCATGTTTATTTTTTGGCCAAGATAGATGAAGTGATCCACTTCCACAATGAGTCCTTGTCGTAGTTTTATTTGTTGACCATTTTGCGGATTGCTGCGCATGTATTTCGTCTTCTGTGGATTCATTGTTAATCCAACTTTCTTGCTTTCATTCTCAAGTTCTCGCAGCATCTGTGTCAGTTCGGTGATGTTTGATGCAAACAGCACGATGTC
>JPKZ01001313.1:866702-891593 GCA_000803305.1 Toxocara canis
AACGTTCATATTCCGAACTGATTCCTTGATCCACTAAAGCTTGGAGCAACATATTCCGAACTGATTCCCCAAAAGCCTACTCGTAGTCCACAAACGCTATGCATAACGGCAGTTTATGTTCATTGCATTTTTCCAATATTTGATTTATCGTAAATAAATGGTCTACAACAGTAAAGTTTCTTCTGAATCCTGCTTGTTTCTTCTGATTTCTTCTGATATATATATATATATATATATATATATATATATATATATATATATATATATATATATATATATATATATATATATATATATATATATATATATATATATATATATATATATATATATATATATATATATATATATATATATATATATATATATATATATATATATATATATATATATATATATATATATATATATATATATATATATATATATATATATATATATATATATATATATATATAGCAAAGTGCAAAACTCGCGAATACTTTTGATAAAGTGACATTACTGTTGAGTCATTTTGTCTCTGTTGTGCTTCGACTGCTTCGCTAACTGTTGTAATTTATAAAGAACTATTTAAAAGCCCCTTTCGTGGAAAACGGTTCACAGTTGCGAACTGTTTTTCACTTTTCCTCGCTCCTCATTTAATTTTTCTCGCACACAATGAACTGCTGCAATTTATCTGCCTAAAGCTATGCATTGTTTGTTACTTTATGCGTTCCAGTATAGCTCCTAGGACTTTTTTAAGTCAGAAAAAATCCATGTGGAACAAGTTGGATAAAACAAGATATTTTTATGGCTGGTTGATGTAGGTACTTTGACATATATGGTGATTTAAAAGAACTTGTGAAGTAAAATCACATGAGGATAGTGCAGAGTCATTTAACAGAAAACAAGGTTGAAATTAAGAACACTTTCCAGATGGGATCAAATTCGCTGCCTCTATGCCGTTTTGCATTGTGGATTCCCAATTATTTTTTTGCAATTTCTGCTCTGTGTAAAAGAAGTACTTCTTATGGCTTAACCGTTTATTTTTTCTTCAAGAGTAAAGGTGACGTGACCGGTCACGATAAAAAAATACCCTAAATGATTGCAAAAATTGTCGACTTTGGAGAGAATAACATATGTTTCGCGCGAGAGTTTTTAATGTGTTTTAAAGCATATAACCCGTCCTCCTCACTCTCAAGCAAATTAAGTGATACATGCTATTTTAGGTGAATAATGCATTTGGATTTGGCTGCTAGGCATCTTACTTCTCGCTCGAAACTTCCTTCTCCTACTATCACGTTTATGCGATTGCCACTCACTTTCCGTGGGAAAATTTCGCACTGAACAAAGATTGATTTCGTTTAAATTTTACGAATAAGAAGATATTGGGCAAATTTTTTTTATTTTAGCAAAGCAGAAACGCAAGTGGGCAACAACCTCATACGAAACGAGAGTGAAACAGATCTCGAATTCATCTGAGATGAGAGATCTAAGTTCTTTCGGAAAATCCTTAGCTACAGAGACTTCGTTGTCCCGTTGGAAAATTTTTACCCTAAGGCGAACATTTGTACACAGAAAACGACAGAAACAAGGCGGTAGATGCCATGCTTAAAATAAAATGTAAATATTTTAGGATGTATCACTTTTCTGTGGACCGCATCAAAAATGATGCTCTAATTGCTAATATTTCGATTTCATCTTATCAGTATCATCTTCAAATTGATCGTTGGCGATCACTACCACCTTCTATTTACCTCAACAAAACGCTTGATTCTTTCAGGGTTGAATTTTTCCACGAAACGAAGAATCGTTCTTGCTCGGAAAAATTTGTCGATGTAAGCTTGTGTTCGCGAGCGCATAAAATGACTGATAAGAACTGGAGAATGTTCCAATCTTGAATGTTTTACTTTCAATCAGTAGAAGTTCTTTCTTTACGGCAACACACGAAAAAAGCATGGCATTAAATACCAACAACTGAAACGTGCTCCTTTGAGGAAATTGAATTCGCAATCACAAATCGTCATTGAACCGCAAATTTTGATCGTGAAGGAATGTAGTCGCTCAGTACTTGGTTATTTGTTCCCCATATGCTGTACGGTAATTTTACTACGTGTAAAACTGGTGCATAGTTAACCCAGTGGTTGTTTTCCACATTAGACCGTTTAAATGCTCGCTGAATTGGCTGCTTTCCATCTCTTTCACCATCTTAGGAGATTAGGGAATGCCTCTCTCCCCCTTTCTACCTCCCCTATGTCCATAATCGAGTTTCTTAAGTTATGAATCACCCTAGCAAAATCACCCTGGTTCACCCTAGTTTCTTATCATCTCTGCGTTACATTCAAATCCGTTTTAGTTCCTTTTGTAGTGTAGATATAAACTTCCGTATTTTTAGAAAACAACGCCTAATAATTGTGAGTGCATGTTCTTGGCCCAGGTATTTATGGCCACTTAAGCATGGCATGAGAGTTTCGAGCATTCTTGTTCGACCTTTTCGAAATGCAACCTAAGCAACAGGCTATTGTCAGTGAAAAGGTGGAGATCTCAAGTGTCACTTTCTGTCTTCGAGATAGTATCGCTGACCGCACCACGCTAGCCTCAGTCGCCTCCCAAATCTACCGAAGACGGTTTTTGTTTCATTGAACCGAATCTCGAGCTTGCGATCTAGTGAAGCCTTCAATCGCTGAAAACCCTCGTTTACAAGAACCTGAACATACAATCATTTTCACTTGAAAAAGTTAAGTGCACGTCATCAGCCGAGTTCACCAGCTTGACGCGGATGTGCATTTGGCTGATAACGGAAAAAAGGAACGTGAATAACACTGATAGATGGGCTATCGAGCTCTTCAAATGATAGCTGTCGTGCTAACGTTGGTAATGAAACTCCGTCCACACCTATTTTTTAGGTCGAAGAGGTTGACCTAAGAGCCTCTCGGTAGCTAGAACACAGACATGGTTTAACTTACCTGCGATCGCTTGCAGAATTCGTACGAGTTGATCGTGTTAGAGGAGTGGATTCTCTGTTTGAACAATATACGACAGCGTGTGGTTTTCCTTATCCAGTAGAACTGCGCTATATATTTCAGAGGGTACTATGTTAATAGAATTTTCCTTAATTGCACGCTGGCAATTGGATAGATGTAACACTCTCATTTACCAGTGAACGTAGCATTTAAAAATTTTTGACAAGCAAAATACCAAGTCAGCCGGACGCTTGCGTGATCTCCACGCTCCTTGTATACCGCTCAAATTTTCGACTAGTTTTACCCGTTCCGGTAATCACTCCTTGGAATAATTTTATTGGAAAGTGGATGATAATTCGTTCCTGTGAAGTTTTCCGCTGTTTTCAGCATTTTTTCTTCGTACTCTCTCTAGCCAAGTTGCAGTGTTAGCCTTCTTTCACATAAGACAGTCGATTGACTGATTTGTTGGAGGGCATGATTAAAATCTCGTCAATTCCCATACAAATTTGACGCGATTAACGGTTTGATTTTATCAAACCGTTAATCAGCCGTATACAGAGTCGAGTTGCAGTATACAAAACTAAATTTCATGTGGCAGATGGTCGTTAAACGGATGATAAAATATAGTATATGATGTGATATGCGTGCCGTCGTAGGTAGAATGCATCGAGCATGCACACGCCTTGCGAGCTAATCAGAGGAAGCAAGTGCTTGTAGTTGGCAAAACGTCTGCTCTGTAGGTACCTCAGTAAGGGTTGCTCACCCGAATTTATACTCAAGCCACTAACGACCAAGGAATATTTTTTTGCCTTATTATCCTTTATTTCTTTTTTTTCAGTGCCATCTTTTTCTCCTGCAAAAGACGAAACAAATTACTCTCTCTAGCCAAGTTGCAGTGTTAGCCTTCTTTCACATAAGACAGTCGATTGACTCATAAGACAGTTGATTTTATCAAACCGTTAATCAGCCGTATACAGAGTCGAGTTGCAGTATACAAAACTAAATTTCATGTGGCAGATGGTCGTTAAACGGATGATAAAATATAGTATATGATGTGATATGCGTGCCGTCGTAGGTAGAATGCATCGAGCATGCACACGCCTTGCGAGCTAATCAGAGGAAGCAAGTGCTTGTAGTTGGCAAAACGTCTGCTCTGTAGGTACCTCAGTAAGGGTTGCTCACCCGAATTTATACTCAAGCCACTAACGACCAAGGAATATTTTTTTGCCTTATTATCCTTTATTTCTTTTTTTTCAGTGCCATCTTTTTCTCCTGCAAAAGACGAAACAAATCAGGTCAATAAAAAAAGGGGAGCTGTTGTGGAACCAGGTTTCACACAAGGCAAACATGTGTGTTCACTACACGAAATCTATGTTCACTGAACCTAGACTATAGCGGCTTCATCTTCACAATGTCCTACTTTCTGAAAAATTAGATCGGAAATGTATTGGATGACGTGTTAATTCTTGATGAAAATTTCTCAGATTTCACGTGCTATTTCATATAGTAATTATATGCCCTTCTAAGCCGAAAATAGCCTCTGTAGGTCTATTTTTTGATGAACTGAGGTAGCTCATGCGTAAGTGACATGTGCGAAACATAAAAATTGATACTAATCAATAAAAGAGCAACAATATTGGGCCGCAATTAATAATGGTACCACAATAATAGTAGTAATAATAACAATAATAACAATGGCAATAATAATATTCGAGACGAACTGCACCTTAAACGCCTCTCTACTAGGCACGCTCTTCTGCGAAAGCGACATGGTGAAATGCAGAAGCATGCAGTGCACTTCTACACTCCAATAGGCATTTGGCGCACTGAAAAATGCTTAATAGAACGATCTTATTGATGGCGCAGTAAGGCAAGATCGAATGATCCCTTAATGAGCAAATTATAATTGTCATATGATGGGCAAGTACAACTCCATATCATAACAACGGTAGCTAAGAAAAAATGATTCTGAAATTGTTTCCTTCATATTCAAACAGATAGCACGAGAACAACACACTGTCAAGCTCCCTCGTGAACATGCATTAAACTTCGGAACATTTTGTACCTCACGATCGCATACCTGAAAACAAATCCTCTGATCAAGCCTACTGCCATTTGTTTGTCATCCACAGTTCAAAATATTTAGCCACTGAGTCAGCGCTCGTACAGTGCGACGATTTAAACGATGAATTAAGTGTAGGCTTAGATTTTATGCTACACTTCTCAAACGTTGATTTGAGAACTGAGGTCCCACATAAAACTGGGCACCAAACGCTTGTGCATAGGGCGCGCGTCTTAAGTCTTTGGTTTTCTACGACTCCTCGTTTACTGCTCTGACGATAAGCGATCCTACCAGCTGTTCGACGTTTGCCATCTTTCAGGGTTTACTTGAATTCCACAGTCTTGAAACTTTCTTAAAGGAAATCGCATACAACAAGGCATACAGTCACACATCAAGCGTAACTTTCGATCGCAACTGTATGTAATCAGTATAGCACGAACTCTGCAATTTCTTGTTACCAGTACGATCCTAACCAGACCCATTAGTTCGTGCAGTAGCAAAGTTCTATTCCGTTGTATTTATGCCGCGCTTATGCGCCGTTCCAAAAAAAAATGTTTTTTTTTGCCAAATCAAAAACCGCTGCTTTTTGCCAATTAAAATGATCGCGATTTTTTAGCGAATTCGGAAATAAACTGACCCGAGGTAGTCGAAATCAATGATCGAGTTCTGTGACTGAACCAACGCCCAAGCTGACCAAAAGAAGTGTGCTGCCTACAATCAAAAGGGTAATTTAACATTAACGAAAGATTCCAGACTAGTAACTCGTTCGAAATGGTAGAGCAGAATGAATGCTTAACAAATTGTAAAGTATCCCAGGGAACTGGTACGATATGAACTACCCGCAGTGCTGCTTACAAGAGTCTAACAACTGGTAGAGAACCAATTGAAGAATCTTTAGCTACGTACATACATTTACGCTCGGTCCTTGATTACGCAGCAGCTTTTGATGCGCACTGTGAACTGTTTGTGCTTACTTTACTGGAACTGTGGTGTCCATTATCTAAAGATAACCAATTTCCCACGTAAAAAACCATGTTCCGAACTGTCTTTAACATGCGACGCAGTCCGCGACGGTCTGCCTCATAAGGCAATTACGTTCTCGGCTGTTTTCTACTCATCATGACATTGAAATCCGCGAAGAGTTTCCTTTTTTTTTTAAATTTAGGAGCCCTCGCATAGCTATAGAATGTGCTCACAAACTCTCACTGCGAAAATTCGTCCACCTCTTAGCGGAAACCTACCACGTAGGCAGATAAACAAACAAACGTGCCTGCAGACATGCATATTAACATATGCATAGGCATGACGGGCCCACAATGCACTGTTACCGCTGGGAAAAGCTCATAGAAAGTGAAAATGATGCGCATCTCTTAATACTTAGGTAACGAACAAAAACGAGCACTTTAAACAGCCATAACCTGGCAAGCATTTAGCTTCGACATTTAAAATTTTGAGATGTTCAGCATCGGAAACAATGGTGAAGATGGTATTTCAATGAGCTAATAGCAAATGTACACACCTCGAGCGGCTTCTCGTCACTCACATTTTATGTAAACTTGTATCGAATAAGCTTTTCAGCGTTCAACCGTCTATGTTATCAATATATTATGCTATTTGTAAAGAAAATATTAAAAAATGAAATCATATATATCGCCTCGCCGAATTTAAGGAAAATATTATCTCGCCGAATTATGAGCTCTATTACTGATCGCCATCAGAACATGGACATAATTTACCTGTTCAACTCATCAAAAACTTACGGCCTCAAAGATGTCATTGTTTTGGAGCATTTCTTCAACATCCTCTATGGATGGAGGATGCTGTAGAAAAAAGTATAGATATTGCCTGATCCAAGCACGTTTTTGTTCTGTAGTAGGACAAAGGGAATAATCAACATTCTCGACGCCTAAATAAACATCATTCAAGTAACGTACTTTAAACATTTAAAAAGTTTTCATTTTCGTTGGCGACATTAGCAATTTTAATCAATCACTAAAATCTGCATTAATGAACAATCAAAACAAATGGTCACAATTGTTAAGAAAGTAATTTAATGCTATGTTCATTGTTATGGGTGTAAGATGAATGGATTGAATGCAATACTCGCCGAAACGCAACGAGCAATTTTACGAAACATAAGATGGCGTAATGAAGATAAGAATTCGACAAAAACTCTTTCACACTGCCAAATGAATGGCTCAGTTTTGGATTCCACTGACCACTTCACTCAAACTTTCTTTCCCAAATTTTATACCACAGAAGAGCTTAACGTTACATGAAAAGCTGTTTTCCTCTAAATAAACCAATACTTCTCCTGCAGCCCTTTCCAACGCTAATCTCAATAGAGCTTTCGCATCGATCGTCGAGGGCATACCCGCATATTCGCAGAAGTGATTCGCAATATCAAAGCCCTGATAATTGAATCCTGCATACTCGTAATCGATAAAACTCACTTTCCCTTAAACAGAAAAATCATTAGGCCGCACATATGATGGGATCAATGATGTGTTTTATTGTGTAAGGTGTACATGGCTGTGGAAGCGACCACAGCAAGTTACAGACTTGGTCAAGATTGTCAGGGTTTCGTGGAGTTCCCCAGATGAGATGATGAAAGTTTCTTGTAGCGCTTATGCACAGGAAACAATATTTCCTATGCTTCTTTAAATTATTATTTTTTCTATGCACAATTTAAATACTGCAAGAAAACCACCACAAATATAGCTCAAAAGCGGCAATAAAGCAAATTCCGTCCACCTCACCAGGTCCACCTTTCACTACAACTACGCTTTCTTTTTTGACTGCACAGGAAGCTTCATTATCTCAAGCTAGAAATGCAATGAAACTTCAATTCACCACTGATTAAGGCAGCGATTTATAAGTGAGGTCCGAATTGGTTCTTCAGTCTACACCAAAGTACTCCGACCTTTTCATGAATTCATTAGTTTTTGATTTCTCCTGCTTCCTGTTTAGTTTACATATTGCTCGTGTTGTTCAACACAATACCACGCGCACGAACAAAGGACCGAACAAATACTGAAGAAATAAAGTAATTTACAATCAGCTGATCAGAAATTGAAATGCTCACTCGCGCAATAATCAGCCTCGCATACAAGAACTGCAAATAAAACCTGATTTAGAATCATAGAGGATGTTGTGCACGAGAAGATCGTTGTGACAAAAAACGACACGCGTTGGAAGAGCGTTGATTAGCTCTTGCAGCTTAATAAAATCTTTTCGCAGCGAAATATCGTTTTTTGTGAAAAATTCGTCGAACTGCTGTTGCTTTGACCAACTCTGAAATACGAGCCTTTTTTAAGTGGTGTAATCACGTGTACCAAAATGCGCCTTTTCTCAAATCCATAACACACTTTCTTTCAAATTATTTATTCTCGGAGACTGTGCTCCGATTCAGAATATTGCTCCTACATTGCATAAGACTGACGCAGGTTACGTTGAAACTAGAACGACACAAACTATGAGGACATAAACTGCAATAGGAAATGCAGTAAAAACTGTAAAAACTGCTATGAGAAGTGCAGTAATGGTACGCTGACTGTTGAAGATGCAAATCTGAAGCGATGAAAAACTTATCTTAAAAGACGTTGAAAAATTGTCCAGGAACTTCTCTCCTCTCTCGAACAATAATGGCCTTACTCGGCTGTGATCAGGAGGTGGTAACATATGAAGTTTAGCCACTGATCTGCAGATTTCACTGAAAATTCGGTAGTTTCAAAAGTGATAATGATGCATTCAGTACCGCAGAACTGCACTCTATTTTTGGGACGAACGCGCATGATCAGCTTTTGGCGCGGATGGAAGTAAACAGGCTGAAACTCGAACTTTTAGCTTTTGCTATGCGCCACCTATGCATAATTGTTCAAAACTTGCCTTCGGATCAATAATGTGATGCTGTCCGAAATGTCAGCAACTTTTAAACTGACCGTCGTGCCGGCACGATGTCGAATATGCATAGTGAATAAATGAAACCGATTACGTAAAACTTGAAATATGTTTAGTCCGGCAGTAGTTTGCCTAGCAAACAACCCGAAGTCAATATTGCCACATTTTTATGCACCGCGTTCCAAAAAGAACGATCCTTGCAGACTGAATCACACAAAGGAATCAGGCGCAGGAGCAACATAATTCTGTTTGCGCTATTTCGCAAACAGCTACCGCCGTAACGTCCACAGCAAAATCTCCGGAAAAGGAACTTGTGGCTTGAAAACATCCCGTTTTTCTGTCCAAGCCTACGTCAAATTCATTTGTTGCTGCCTGATGCAGTTGAAGAACCAGCTATTTCATGTTAACAATGACGAACGAAACTGCCAAGTAAAGGAAATGAATCCGAATTCCCGATTTTAGGCGCGCCTGTCACATACACGCCGAGTACAGCAAGTAAGGCTGGACATGTCACTACCGAGATCCTAAGCATCCAATGAGCTGTGTCAAACCTGGATTCTGTAGTCACACTGGAATTAACACTGGGAATCAGAATTTACGTGAACATTATAGGAACCTTTTGCATGACTAACTGATCAAAATGCATCTCGTTAGAGAAAACCAGTGTCTGACAACGGGATCAAGTAAGCCCATCGTTCGCTTTATTTCAGCGCGCAATAATCAAAGCTCGAAAAATCTCCACTTCACGGGTGGAGATTTTTCGGCCGAACCTTATTTCGGAAAACAAGGAAAAGCCGAAATTTGCTAAAATCATCAGGCTCATAACAACTTGTTTGATGCGGAGGAGTTGACAGTTGATTTTTTCATAGCTGAACAAGCAGAATGTAAGAGTGAAAAACTCTTTGGTTCGTCCTCTGCAATTCTGAACACATTTCTTGTGCGAACTACCTGTCCACTGCAAGATCCGTGCTGCGGAAAGAAATTTTCCAATTTCGACCTCGTCATAAATCTTTCTGACACTCTGCCTGTTGGCAATGAAGCTCGGTGAGAGTAAGAGATGGTGGTGTTGAAATGATATTCTGCGAAAACTGACGTTACAATTTTGTCGTCGCGAACATTCGCCACAGTCAACGCCTCTCCATCAAGATAACCGCAAACGATTCCATTTAAAAACTTTGCGAATAAAGGCGCTGCACATCCGACTTCGGCTAAACGAAGCCAATTTTCAACTTCAGCCTTTCTGTAATTACAACGTTCGCTTCAGCATTATCACACGAAACCGCTCGAAGGCCAATGCCATTGAGTTGTCGTTGAATGCGTCTAATTTTCAAAAGGCTGGTTAGGAAACTATTGAATCATGGTTTACAAAACTGGTTGCAACATTGCACCTTAACGAGCCGCGATGTTCGAACAACCAAAACACTAGATGCGGATGTGCAAAACGAGTTTTTGGAGACATGTTTTCAAAATGTTAATGTTAAGCAATGGTTTTCTCAAATGGTCACAAGATTCGTTGGCTCATAACTGATGTCAATATTGCTCTGAGTATAACCAAAAAATGTTGCCATAGCAGTGAGCATGCTTGCAGCTTCGCATATACCGAAAAAATTGTGCCACTTTTCAAAATAGTGCTCGTGAAACACTTTCCCTGTCAATACAATGATATAAAAGATCTCAGTTCAAAGTTCAAATGCAAAAAATTCGGTGCAAGTAACTTACCGGTTGATAATCTTTTCCGTGTTCCTTCCGAAAACTCGAAAAATTACTTTCTCATCTGTTTTGAAACTGTTTAAAGCTGGATGTGTGACACAAAATATCTTATTTGTGATGCCGGCTGTGAAGAACTGAAATAAATATTGTATTTGATAATTTTAGCGTCGTGGGGAATGACAGCAAAGCTACTATGCTGCATGGCTTTTTTTAGTTCCCCATATCAGGTCGATCGGTTTCACAAACAGCCAACAAAAAAAAAGAAACGATGTTATATCACATTATGGTTGAAGCGATTGTCGCAAAAATCTGCCGATGTACATTTTGTATAAGCTTGGTGACTTGACCAGTTGAGTACAATGTAGAAAGTGTAAAAGTACGAAGCAGAAAGGGAAGGGGAAGGGAATGGGCGTATAGGTTTTGGCAAGTAACCAACAACAACAACGAATTCTGAATTAAGATTTCAGAATGTAGTGAACTCAAAAAAAATCGCATTGAGACTGTTTCATTCGCTTCCTGACAGTTTGCCTTTTGTTCAGCATGCCAACGATCTAATAACTCTTGCAAAGTTTGCAGAATTTCCGAGAAAATCCCAAAACAAGGGGCGATAGGGGGAATGGGGCTGCTGGGTGGAGGTAGGACAACCGCTCCTTCCTTGAGCGCAGTGTACGCTTGGCGTTCCCGTCGGCTTGCTCCTCCATATGGTAGTGGTTACGAATTGTTACCTGATCTTACAAAACTTATCAATCCTTAAAAGGAAGAGCTCTCATACTTGACCGATCAACTGTGAATTCATGGTAGCGAACACCGCAATTTTCGCGTTAGTTTCTTTACGGTCTTGCCAGTTCGGTTGGCAGTCACTTAAGAAATTGACGCCGCCAAGTGTATCATGTGAATGGGTAAGGAAGAACTTCTTTTGGAAGAGAAAGCTACTTCTATACAATGGTGTTGCGGAACAGTTCGCCCAATTCGTGGTGAGGGGAGGGGGGGAGGTGTGGGGCGGAGGAAGAAGCGCAAGTCGGTGATGGAAAGAGAAAGACTTGGAAAATCGAGATATAGCAAACTGTTCCGTTTGGTCATTGAGCCCATTAGCTCGCCATAACTTCCACTTCGCCAGGCGGCCCCGTACACGAACTTCTCCGCAACCTGATCCTCACCTTAGTTCTACATTTCTTGAGTACTAATGCGTACCAATACACTTTTTGTTGCCATGCAGTGCTTCTTTGGGGATTAAACGTAGAGGTACAAAAAAATTGCGTGCAGGAGGAGGCCAAATAATAGTTGCACGGCGTTATGTTCAAGCTGAGAGAACCCACGTTTTTTAGTGGCAAATTTTAAACACTATTTATTTTCTTTGAAATTCAGCCCACATTCAGAACAAGCTCGGCTTAGCTTCCTCAGAAGTACTCAACTGAATTCTGTGACAGCTGTACTAAGCACAACTGAACCCTTTAATCAGCAAAATAAGTGCTGTAGTTATTGATTTAAGAAAGTAATACTTGTAGGAAAGCTTGATGGATTTGCTCAGAACAAGTATTTCACACCGCATAAAGGTGAAAAGAGGCCTAGGTCCTACACACCGTAGGAGGATAAACAGTAAATACGGATGCTCTGCACCGAAATTGTGTCATATAAGTACAAGATACGAAGAGGGTTTGAATGAAGTCGAATGTATCGAAAATTTAAAAAAGAGCTTCACGGTTTCGGGACAGTGTGATATTGAATAACATCCGAAGGAGATCAGTTATGTAGAGACACGCTTATGCATGTTTGCATTAAAGCTTTTCAGTGAAAACTGTTGCAGTGTAATCTTACGTTTTTCAGCAATCTTTTGAAAAGTTTTTGTGAATTGTAGTTTGCTCAAACGGGACTCTAATGTTACGTTCACCTTCCACACCGTTAGCGACTTTTTCACGTCAAAATGTTTGCAAATACAACACTGTAACTTTTACGAAAACTTTGTTTCGAATAAGGGATGCTAGCGAAGAGGTTCATAGACGAATGCTTCAAGTATGAACTACAATAAGCACTGGTTAACGTGGTAACAAAAAGAACAAATAAATTAAGAAAAATAAACGAACCTTAAATGAGACACTTTCACAGTGCCAACTAGGTTTTAATTTAGACAGAATTTCTTTTGCCATCGCCATAAGTTTGAGATTATCCATTAAAGGCAACTCAATATCGAAAAAGGGCAAATCTGCGCACATTTAGCTACCTGCAAAAAACGCTACTTTGTTGGTTTAACTCCAATCTTGCGTACTTTTCAAAGATGCAACAAATGCCAATATTTTTTCTTTATCATAGAAATGGACTGACTACGTATGATTATCGTAGTAGCGGTAAAAACTGCTCATAAAACATCTTCTTATGAGCATACCTATTTAATTTTTCGTAAAACAAAGTTCGAAAGTTTATTACGTAAGCGAAGTAAACAACGACAACTATAGATATTCGGCTATCTTCAGTTACCGACACAATAAAAACTTATAAATGAACAAAGCGAGAAACACTTATGAAATAAACGAATAAATAAATTACTACTAATAAACGAAGTAATTAATGAGCTCGATAAGAAAAGCGCAAAGTAAACATCGCAAAAGTCGGCCGAATTACTGCTTTATTTGTGTATGATTGATTGCATCCTTATTATGGAATACTCACAAACAAGGCACTTCGTACATATATTTCTTTGTGTTGCTGACATTGGCGTGTAGAAAGAAAAAAACAATTTTTGCAAACAACAGAAGGTACTCAACGCTTCTATTCCCTCCAGCTCTAAGAAAAACGTTTTCTTACGACACAGTTGTAAACGAAAATGTTTGAAAGCCCATTAGACAGACGGAAGTTTTAAAAAGCTTTTAGAAACATTATGCCTGTGTTTTAATATATCTTAGGTGAACGAAAATAACTTATAACGTCTTAAATGAGCAGCATAACAACATATTTGATGGTAGCTGGATAGACTATTCATCCTTGGCGATTTAGGATGTAAAAATTCGCGTATTTGATATCGTATATTCAAAGAGCAAATCAAAACCGTTAACGTTGAACCGTAATCGCAGAATTTTAAAACTGTCAAATAATAAAGCACTCAACTACCAGTTTTGCAGTTTATTTGTTGCCCCCATAAAAGTTGCTATTTTGCTGACACTACCAACCAATGATACTTCTCAATTGCCGCCAAGTTGCGCTATCTCGCACATCAGTCTCATTTTCCAAAACGGAAAAACTTTCCTGCTTTCTATTGCGCATTGCACACAAAACTGACTGATGGGAAATTAGTTAACGAATTTCTGCAATAAAGAACATAAGCGCTCGCTTGGACGTACACCGACCGCGCCCTCAACGTACTTTTCCAATTGCTCAATTTGTAGAAAAGGGATTGAAGCAATAGACTTCAAAATCCATCCGGAAATGTCAACGTTTTATTTCCGTCGAGTAATACTACTTATGACGGATTGTGTAACGTCATGGTCGAAAATATTTTGACTGTAACTCGTAAGGAATTTTAGGGGAAACATTTAAATTTTGGAGCAAACTACTAGCTATTTTTCGCCATATTGCGGTCAACTTATCCAAAAGCGAGCAGCAAATAATTAGTAACGGACCGATATTTACCAAAAAAAGTTGGTTTGAGCAATGGAGGTCGACTGGAATCACTAAGGAAGGCGCATATAGATCATTTACAATATGGCTGTGCGCCTCGTTGACACAAAATCATTGCCTCGTAGACATAATTAATATCTTCACGATCAACAACATCGAGGTAGCCTAAGGCGTTAGGTATCACCCTAACCAGACAGCAGCGAATTCATGCCCGCCATTCAAAGTCAACGGACAAACAAACGAGAGCGTACGCCACTTTTCAGCTAGCTAGATGCCGCGGGAATTTGAGGCCCCGTGATATGCACTTTTGGGTTACTGCTACCCTTTGACCATGGTCGGGCCTAGCCAAACGCATTCTGCATCAGTGAAATACGATTCGAAATGCAGCACATATACGTCAACGTCCGATACTATTTTTTTTCAAGTAATGTGTTCTTCACTAACGACCACTTCCTATCGATTCAGTGTGAGTTGGATTTTATATTCTAGTAACGATCCACTGCATTCTCGAATAATGACTCCCTACGTATGTGGGATTGCCGACTTCAAAGGAAACCGTATCTGATGCATCAAATCAGCTATCGCTGTATCATATATGCATCCTCACATGGAACCGTTAACATTCTCCCTAATGAAGGTTCCAATGAGGATAATAACGCTGTCTCTTTGTTTACTAATCATAGAGTGCTTATTGGATGGCTACATTCAAACAATGAGGCAATACATAAATGCGAAATGCATAACCACGATAATGAACGTCTATGTAATCCCTAAAATCAGATTATTCCTATCCAACACTGCGGCAGCAACAAAAAAAAAAGATCTAAAAGTACTGCAGCGATTACCAACCATTCAATCAGAATCATTCACAACCTTAAAAAATTCGAGCGCATTGGGGAGCGCAAAGCCTAATACAGGTGGGAGATATTTCAGCACTGAACATGACGGATTTAGAGTAAAGGCCAACAAGATGGAAAACTTCCAAATGAGTGAGAACTTGTACAACATGTTGACAAAAATAACCTGTGATCGAACCAGGTGCGAAATTTACACCTGTGAAACAGAGTTATGTTGTGTTGCAATCATGCCGTATTGAGAAGCACTGCACATTTCAGTGAACGATTATTTCGATTAAAGGATTTGCTTCTCGTGAAGTTAACATTCTTCTTTGTATTGTCGTAAACGTAGGTCTTGCCTATCGACTAAGTAAAAGATTCGATTGATTCGGTTCGAGAATGAAATTGACTCACAGGGTAAAATCAGGCGGGATATTGCCAGCAGAAAGACGTTGACTATATGTTGCTGAAGGGCATGGGTCATTGATAGTAAAGGAAAAACTGCCTTCCTTGTTTCAGTTTTGCATCTGCAACTGCTACATGTTTTTCTATGCGGTACCCTTAATTTTGCCTCATTTGCAAATGTCGCATAAATCGATAAACGCTTTTTGAGGAACACTATGCGAAACGACAGGAAAAAACTTTTTTTTGCCATGATTCAGCAAAATCGCGTTGCTTGAAAGCGCAAAAAAAATGTTTGCTGCTTGAAAACGAGCAGCGGACATCGCTTCACTTGAGATTCCAATAAAACAACGTTCCTCCTGATCGTCTGAATAAGTGCAAGAGAAAAGCGCACAACAGCTATGAGAACTGCTAAGTGCTAACAGCAGCTGGTTTCCGCGTGGTATGTCCTTATTTGCCTTAAAGCGCCATACTATTTCTGTTGCGAACGAGACTGCACACATACGCATGAATCGATCGAAGGAGAAATAAGGCAGAGAAAGTCGAGATGAGAGGATTCAGTAAAGTTACCGTTGAACAGTAGTTAATGTCTCTTTCATTCAGAATGTCTGCCTAGTAATTTAATCATCAACACCGGCGCACTGCGCTTTGAATTTTCAGCTTGCGCAGCTGATGTCATTTTCACGTCAACACAATAAACTTCTTAATGAAAACGCCCTACCCGACGAAAAAAAAGGTTACATAGAGGAAACATCTTTTTCTCATTTACTGGCAATGAAGTGCTCAGCAAACGTCAAATTGGAAGCCACTAAGCTCTCTTCACCGCGACTAGGAATAGTGGACAGCGAGAGGGGGATGGGGTGTGGGGGGGAGGGAGAGGGAGAGATGGATGGGAAAGTAGGGATGATTGTGAAGAAATATTTCACTCTATATGATTTTACTGGCTGTGTAAACTATGAAAGAACCTTATTTCATCAGCCCCCTTTGTTTCAACATGAAGACTGACTTTTGCAAGCTCGTTCTTCGTGTTGTGGATTCAATACTGCGTAGAGATAAAAGTATGCATTTAGAGCATAAAGCTACAATGCGTTTATTATGTGGGCTTGTTTACAGAAGTGCCAACTCACTGACCATAGACAATGACAAACGACCTAACGGTGTGGCTTTGCTTCATAGGTTTCTAAGCACATTCGGCTTCAACACCAAAATGAATGCACAAATGTCATTCCAAACGAAGAAGGCATGAAACAATTGCATTCGGAAATAATTGAGAAAATCAACAACTCATAAGCGGATCCTTCCAATGCTGTACTGCTGACGTCATTTTGAAATTTAGATTCCCAACTTTACTCCTTTTTTTCTCGCAAAACAAAAAAGCAATATTCTCGTCAGAGTAAATGATCCCCAAAGATCATGTTCACGTTCATCAAAAGCGCGCTCAACGTTATACAAAAAACGCCTCGGTGAATTTGCGCACAGTTATCACTGATGACACGTGATAAGATACTCTACGCGCGCCTTGCACGTGCGGCCGTCATCGATGCAGCCACTCTCACGACCTGCTTTTGGTTCTTTTTTTTTGTTTTCTCCACGCTACTCCGTATTGGAGCGTGCGTAAATTCCTTAACGTTCAGTACTTGCTTATGGATTTTACCTCCCGAATAGTGATATACCATGCGAAGAGGTTACGGAAAACTGGACGTTCATAGAGATGAATGATGTTGAAGGGAGGTGGAGCATGATGGAAGAAAGCTTATGTTTAGAAGCGTTAGCGAATATCTGATTGATGCGTTTCCATATGAACGCTATATCCAGGTTAGGTTCTACCTTCAGCATCGCACCATAGCACACCAATTTACCTTTTGTTTACTGCCAACGTTTCTCGATGTCATGAGCAAATAATGCAGCCAATGTTGTTCATCTGGTATTACATCTCAAACATACTCGTTCTGCACCAATTTGTGGCATAGAAAGTCGCAACACAATAAATTGATAATTTGGCAGCGGTTGAAGAACTTGCGTGTTATCCGAAAATTGAATTTCGAATATTTATTTTGAAATTCGCTCAGTAATGCTACCAGTGTTCAAAAATAGTAAGAAATGTGTAGAATGTGGAAATTTGAGATCGTCGAGGTTGTTCGTATAAATAGCATATGATAGAGGCTTTCAGAAATCGATGGATGAGTAAATTCGGATCGAATAGCTGAAGCGACATGAGATCGGCGGAAATTCGCTTTAAAAATGTCAAATCGTCGAGTTTTTCGTGCAAGTGTTAAGGTCAGCGAAGTAAGCGGCGAATCTGCTCAGTTGCCATCGTCTGTAGCACGGCGAACTTCGGACGGTGAACTCCATTTCCAGAAGCGGAATATCATAAGGAAATCATGTGCGATTTGGTAGAATCTGGCTTCTCACCTTATTCGTCTCAGCGATATGAGTGTTTGTGCGAGCGCTGTATTAACGATAGTTCAGTTGGCATATTGTTGTGAGCTTTTTTTCTTTTCGCTGTGATTAATTTAAAGTAGCAGTAATTTTTTCTTTGACCCAGTAACTCGTACACCGTGCTCATCTCATTTGCCTTATATTTTTCAAATGATTTTCATTTTCCACCACTGTCGTTTTTCGTACTTTTTCAAAATTTCATTCACAACTCACGCTTTTTTATCCCAGCTATTTTGTTTCCTACATTGTTCCACTTTTTCTTGAACTTGTTTTTTTAATCGTACCACAACTCACTTCTATTTCGACCATTTCCAAAATCTGTCCGTTCCATGTTTAACTTTCTCATAAAAGCACATAGGCCAAGTCATGTTTGCACGTATATGCACGCATGTTCATCATTAATGCGCAAAATTTTTTCATTGCAAGGGCTCAAACGAAGCAGTGAATCTTGCATGTTGATTATTTCGTTTTTGGAAGGCTTCCAAAATTCGTAAATTACCGGAAGTATTGGGTGCGAAAAGTGCAAAGTCAACGAAATTTCGGAAACGCTTGTTGACGCAGTTTTACCCTTCAGAAAAATCATAACTTTTACTATCAAATGTCAAAATTTGCTGCCTTCGATTCTTCCTTGCGCAAATTGCGTCATCCGTGAGAGGGCATCGAGTTGTTAAAACCGATCATTTTCTGCGCGAAACTGTCTTTTCGGCAATTTCAGTTGATAAACTGTCGAAAATATCTTCATAAAATTTAACGGATAAAGTTTATACACTTTTTCGCTGATTTCTACAGCAAACTGTCACTACTGGACGTAAAAAGGGTTGGTGCTGAGACGAAGAATAAAATTTTGCGCGAACGATATTGGAGAAGAATAGTGCGTTCAGAGTTAATTGAAGGAGTGGGATGAACAGGATTACCAGTTGCATTAGTGGCAAACTATAGGCTTTAATAAACGGCGGCTGGACGGATGAATTTCTGGACGGAGTATGGGGATGTTCATGGAAAGCGGCAAGAAGTTTTGGAGAAATGAGCATCAAAAACGGGAGCGATCTTCATGCGCATTAAATGTAGTTGTTTGACCACTTGTCGGACGGAAAAGCTTGCACTTACTTAAAGAGTTCCAGTATTGTTCTTCAAGCATTTGTGAAGATGCATTTTAGTCGATCTGTTTTCGTCAAATTACGGAAGGCGTACGTCTTGCTAGTTCCCTGCGTGCTTTACAACTTCCTGCAGGAGTAATTAGACTTGTCGTATAAGATGATTGCAGCAGAAGAAGCTTACTGTGCGCTACAAAGATTCCAACAGCTCTCGGAATATAACCGAAATCGGTGTGCTGAACGGTACAACATAACAAAGAGCGTCATATGTTTGATTCGTTGCACCCCGGTTAAATATACGATTTCTACCATACAGAACCCTTTACAGAACATTGGAAGTGTCGCGAAATGTTGGCCGAAAGTGAGATTTCTTTTTAAAGGTAGAAAGTGGAGTTGGAAATAAAAGTACTTTTGAAAAGAGGAAACCTCAATCTTGAATAGTTTATGAGCTAGGCAGAGGAAGCACGAAATGAAGCAGATGTGCAATTCCAATCCGTAAACCCTCCTCCTTCTTTGTTCTTATCTGCTGGATCCTTTAAGTGATGTTTCTGGCCAGGCAACAAAGGGTATCAACAGCAAGGTTTAATCGGTGTGCTGAACGGTACAACATAACAAAGAGCGTCATATGTTTGATTCGTTGCACCCCGGTTAAATATACGATTTCTACCATACAGAACCCTTTATTCAGAACATTGGAAGTGTCGCAAAATGTTGGCCGAAAGCGAGATTTCTTTTTAAAGGTAGGAAGTGGAGTTGGAAATAAAAGTACTTTTGAAAAGAGGAAACCTCAATCTTGAATAGTTTATGAGCTAGGCAGAGGAAGCACGAAATGAAGCAGATGTGCAATTCCAATCCGTAAACCCTCCTCCTTCTTTGTTCTTATCTGCTGGATCCTTTAAGTGATGTTTCTGGCCAGGCAACAAAGGGTATCAACAGCAAGGTTTAAATGGAAAAGTGTTATAAATAACGCAAAAAGAGTTCAGGAGAACTTCCATTGCGAGGAGGTCGGGCCACTATTGTATTTTGCGTACAAATTATGGTGAGTTGTAAAACAAAATTTTGGTGTTTAACATCGCTGTTTGAACGCCTTTAGTACTACTGATCCACACTCATATCGCAGCTGGTTTTGATTGTTCCCTATCTGCACCTCGTATCACTTATCTCAACCACTGAAACGGTCCTTCAAAAGTCGCTGTAAGGAATATAAGAAAAAAAACGAATAAGCAATGTGCGAGCAGTTCGTGCTGACAGTAGCTCATGCAGGAGCGAACCAGATGGCATCATTTGCGCTTTCATAATTAAGAGCTCTGTGTGGTGCTTCCACTGCCACACCGCTGCTGACGTTCCTCCGCGCTGCTTACCACGATGCATCGTTCCTTGGCAACATTGCCCTTTTTTCTCTCCAACTAAATTTCTCGATTTTTCAGCCAAATAAATTTTGCATTCTCTCACCTCCATCTCACTAATCGCATGAATAAAATGAGCTAAATTTTGATACTTCGGCATTTCATTAAATAGGCTAAAGAGAGTTTGGGATATTTGTTTGTTTTCCCAAAGAGATTAGTGTACCCTTCCACAGACCATAGCCCAACCTTGATATCATGCTGGATCCACCATCGTCGAATTTATTCAAGTCAGTGCTGCAAAACGTTGCTACTTTTTAGCTTCTCGTATTTTTCGAAATGAATAAAGCATTTGCTATTTTTTTTATAGTGCAAATGACCAACGAGAAGCAATCCCGAGGTTTCTTCGTCCTCACTTTCTTTCTTCTGGTCGCCGTCAGTGCTTCAAACCGCTGCGCGGCGAGGTCAAAGCCCCTTTTTCAGCCAAATAAGAAAGTTGTTTATTATTGAATTTTGTCCTCAAACACATTGTTTTTTGAACAAATTTTGCTTCATCACTTCGGTTTTTTCAAATTTTCTACTGTCGGAGAAAACCTCCGTTATCGTTAAAGCATTGCAATTTGTTCATTATGCCATTTTCTTAAACAATCCGTTTTCGTTTTCAGAAGCGAAACATCTGTTCAATGAGGACTCCTTGGAACCTTTCAAGTGCGTTTTTGTGCTTGTGTTCTCGATCACGCTTTTGCCGTCTGAAGAAAACGTGCTCAGGTTAGTTTTTACAGTTCTATTGATTTACTGTTTCGTTCGGTTTCTCAATCTACAAAGATTGCCCCTTGACATGCATGTGTTATGGAACGCTTTCAAGCAGAAAGAGGCAGGGTTTTTTTGATTTTTTTTTTGGATGTTACGAAACATGATTTTATTTAATATTTCCACTAAATGTTTCGCTTCATTATAGCCTTGAAAGTTAGCATGTCGAGAAATGTGTATTGAACCAAAGAACAAGTAACACTTACAACAGCAATATAGCACAAGCTGAATGAATATACAGTAAGCATGATGCAAATGAAAAGAAAACTCCAAATGAAAAGAAAACCCATGCATTCATTAGGGATCGTTTTTGAGTTTTTTTTAAATGTTAACACAGTGAGATATGTAAACTTTCTCATTACGCCCAACTAGCACAGGAAATCGAAATGGTAGATGCTTTTCCTAATTTTCCCTGTCCTCGCATTCCATCTTAACCGTACTGCTTTGAGATATTCAAGCGCGAAACGGATTTTAGTAGAGTCTAACAAATTCGCTTTCCAATGCAGCGCTCTAACACCACAAATACGGAATTTCGTAGCTGCAACATGATGCGTTCGTTTATCGCTTTGCAGCTGTAAATTCGCAACATGCACTGCATATTGTCGCATATCCGGTAGTTCCAATTTGGGAACGCTGAAACTGTAGTTACGAAATTGGGCATCTATAACTTATGTCTTCTCTCCAGTTTCAGCCCCGTTCAACGACCATGAGGAGGGTGATACTTCCTAAGGATCGCAAAAGGTTTGTGTGTCTCGAACCTATCAACTCGCAGGCAATGAATCTTTATAAGACTTTTGCGATCGGTTGGGTCCACAAATTCGGAATTTCCATCATTTGCTAGCGGTTTTCATCATATTTCTAGAACTGGCCAGTTTGACCGATGAGCCGGCAATGTGCACATTGAGTCAGTCCCCCAGGTACAAACTCCCATTTGTCCGTGTGTAAAAGTGGTATAAAATTTCCGGTAATTATCATCTGAAAGCAGCGTCCATTCCATACTGTGATGGAGGAAAGGGCTGCATCGCTCGCGCTGAAGCATTTTCTCGTCTAGGCTAGCGAGAGCCGTTAAACTTTCAGAGCTGAAGATGTAAGAATTTATCGCCAATGCGCCGATGCAAATCTGCTAACCAGAAACGGCTATAACAGTAATTGTAAACTTTCCTGGGCCCCTGTGAATGATCATTATTACAGCGTTCGCGGAATTTGAATTTTGCAGTTCCACCACTGTCATTATTATCATCAAATTATCCTCCTTGTCGCTCCCATAATACAGTTGCATGTGCCAGCGCCTGGAGAAAGGCGACGCACAATCCAGATCGAAATGAAGCCCTTACTCCTACTCCGTCAGTTGCTTCATGCGAGAAACTAGTACGGTAAATAAGGTATTTATTGCTGTTCCTAGTGTTACGCATTGCATGTACATGAATGAATTAAGGAGAGGGAGTGCAAAATGTTGCCACCTAAGCGGTCTTGCTATATTGTTAATGATGCAGATATGTATTGGTTGAGAGTATTCAGGGGGCCATGATTTCCGACCAAGTGAAGACCGCTGCTGTATAGTCTAATTGTGCAACAAAAAAATGCGGTCGCTGTTCCTGAATGCGTGGAGACCCACTTGTCTCAACAAGCGCGTGCTCGAATGAATGAGGCAAGAGCAGTCACTTATGCACGCACCGAGTGCGGTGGCCAACTAAGCAAGGCAATGTTGAAGTGCGTGATGTTGAAGTTGGAAATTACTCGATGAAGCATTGAGGAATCTGAGGAGATGCCAAAGAAACAAATTGCAGTGAAACACTACGTCCGATGCGCTGAGGGTGCGCATGGGACATCGTGAGATCCGCCGTCTTTCAGATCGATCGTCGCAAATTCGAGCTAGTAGACACTTTTATGGGCATGAGATTCGGAGAGCCGCTATCAGACGGCCATGGTTAGCTATGCTGCACGATAGAGAAGCAGAGGCAAAGCGAAAGGTAAGCGAGCGAGTGGCTGTAGACCGAGAGGAGGAAAAGAAGGTAGGGAAATAAACGGAGTGAAAGCATCCCAAGGAAATGTCACATGCAAAAAATGCATGGAAAGTGTCAAGACGGCAGACAGAGACGTGCTAACAAGCAAAGCAGGGGCAATTCGGAGGACTAGCAGAGCGTCAAGCAGCCAACAAATGCAGCTGCAAGCAGACGTCATGGAGGCTGGAGGGCAGAGACAAGACACACGCCTAAAAGGATGGGGGGTTTGAAAGCGAGGCTCGACCTGAGAGACTAGGCTAGCCAAGGCTAGTAGTGCAGCAGCCGCAGCAGCAGTGGTTGTCGCTCGCTGCTCTCCACGGAGGCAAGCACGCGCTTGTTGACCCATGTTCGGTGGCGAATTGCTGCTACTAATACGAAACGTTGTATTACCGCTGGCTGCGACCACCTCCGCTCACATCTCTCACAGCTCATCCTCCAATCACTCAGCATCGAAGACCACCCCGCAAGCAAATTCCAAGCTAACGTCATCCTTGTCTCCTCGGCAGAATCGTCGCACCTAAGGCATATCGCTCTTCCCCGATTTTCCCTTATTCTGCCGGTAAATAGAGCTTCGTCCACTGCCAGGCAATTTTACGGCGTCTTCGGCGGTACGATAACTTTCTGACGGAGTTTCACCTAGCTTCAATATTTACTCGGATATCCAGCTTGTTACGATCTACAGCAAGAGCATTCACGCTGAGCGTCGAACGGACTGCAGCTGCAGCGCGGCGCTCAGAGCGGGCCGTAATAACTTGCTGTACTGCTGATGTTCGACGTTATCAAAGAGGTCCGCTTTCATCTGCTGACCGCGGAGAAACTGTTCTTCAGTGACTGCCAGTTTAGAATGTAGAAGTTGATCGTTGTCATCTGACCAATGAGCTAAGTGGAAAGTGCATGGAAGGAGGGTGGGATTGGTTGTCATTAGGGTAGGGTAACCTAACAAGCCAGATGCCAAACACCAACTTCGGGAGAGCGCATTATCGGTGCTTTCCCCGCTGTCATTCTCCATCCGATTCAACATTCACATTCAAAGGTGAAAAGAAAAAAAGTGAGGTTATGTTTGTGGTTTTGGGTCCTAAAATTATAAGTATGAGGAATTCAGCGCAAAAATTAATATGTAAGCAGGTAATGCAACTTGCATGGTGATTTTATAAAAGTGAGTGTGCTTCGCCTTTACTGTGCAGTTTCACTTTTGTTGCTGAGCGTTTCGCTTTTGATACGGATGTCCCATACCGACTGTCACGTTCTAAATGAAATTTTTACAATTGTTTGTTGCTGAGAAGATATCTGGAATTTTTTTAAACAGTAAGGGATGGCAAGTAAGCACTAAAAAAGTAGAAGCTGCATCTTTGAAGGCAGCTAAGATGCAGATCAGCTCGTCCGATTCATATGAATCTGCCGGTAAGGCACCGACTCAAATAAGCGTCAATCTCTTTCAATTTTTGCACGCACCTTCACGTTACCGAAAGTTCAAGATTGCTTAGATTCGTCCGATGCCACTCGATTTTGCCTAAGTCCAGTAAATCGATCGTTTTGGCTTCGGCAATATTTCACGCGCAAAATGTCACAGCGTTGTAGGAACGTCGCCGTAAAACTTGTTTGTGATTCCCATAAAAGGTGCAATACCCACCTTCCCAGCCGCCCCACGCAGACTAATTTTGGGCCTTACTGTCATCTTATACCTCATTATTCTTCCATTCTGTATCGCTTGGGAATTCGGTACCGCCGTCATACCCCTCCC
>JPKZ01001313.1:898132-928346 GCA_000803305.1 Toxocara canis
GGAGGGTGGGGGGGGGGGGGGGGGGGGGGGCTGTTAATGCGAATGAAGCCAAAGGTTTTGTTTCGTTTTCACTTGCATATGCACACATAAAATCACTGGCAGACAACGAATAGGTGAAGACAAGTAATCATTTTGGCAGTGAGTATCGTCGTTTAGGTTGTCGCCAAAAGAACGAGAAACATTATGCAACATTCAAAGAGCAAACCACGAAAGCAGCTTATTTGACCGGAAGTACACTCGCTCCCAGATGTGTTAATTTCGCTCCCATCTGCAGCAAATCTAGCTCAAACAAAATTGTCGTAGACAGAGCATTGCGAATTGAAATTTTGAAAACCATTGCAGGTAGCGTACCAATGTTTCCAGCTGAATTGTATTTCAGGTCTCGTAAAAACGGGAACGCATTGCATAACAGGTCGAAAAGTGGCAATTAAAATCGTTAATAAGGAGAAGCTGAGCGAATCAGTCTTACAAAAGGTACTTCTTCCGCAGTGTTAGACACATCATTATGTTATCTGGTATTTTTAAAAAGTGCTGTTTGCTCGCTATATTTCGTTTGCTATTCTGGCTGCCTTATTGTTTTAAGGAGGACTTCGAACGCATTTGATAAAAAGTTTGGCTGTTAGCGTTTGCTTTGCCAAAAAAAAAAAATCAAATTGATCATATGTCGTTGTAAACGTGATTTTTTTTTTCAGCAACATGTCAATCATCCCATCCTGTGGCGAGAGATCCGTATGTAATAAATCGAAATATTCTGAACTTTTTTCCTCTTTAGTAAATAAAGAACTCTGAATAGCAGAAGAGTTTTAACGTTGGGATTATAAATACTTTATGAGATTTTTAACGTTGTATCCGTGTGTGTTCAGTGACAATTTTTGAGAGCGTTTTTTCGAGTCGACAAATTGATTTAGTTCCACTAAAAGTAAACGGGATGTTGTGAAATAAAGAAATTTCATTCTGTTTCAGTTCGAAGATTATGGGTTGAAAAATTGAAAAAGATGGGATTCTTTTTCGTTTTTTTTGGTTGGCTAGGTTTTTGTTGTATGGATGTTGCCAACGTTTTCTAATCATATTATGAGCTCATGTGTTGGCTTTTTCATGAGGCAGCAACTACTAAACGATTATATATGCTGTTTTCTAAAGTAATCAGTAATGAATGCATAAGCTATTCACGATTGTTGAAACATGAGGCGGTGAAGTTGTTTTTTTTCCATGAGCAATAGTAACCATGGGGCTTTTCGACATTATACAATCCCTGCAAACTTAGCTGCACCATCCAACCAAGCAGCCACAAACGAACGTTTTCTTAAACGTAAATGTGGTGGCCCTCGTCCAAGTGGAATGCACTCGTTCAGGAATCATGCGCTAATCTATTATCAGATATTCCTTCCAAGTGAAGTCAGTGTCTGACAGGTATGAGCCAAGTTGGTTGAAAATTACTTTCACGTAAAAGAGACGCTTTGTTTAGAAAGTCTGTTTGATATCGCCACTGATAAACGAAATTTTAGAAAAGTAGTAGCGGTAAGCAACACGTTCCGTATTGTTCAGAAAGCAGTTTTTTAAGCGACACTTATTGGCCATGAAGGGGTTGAAAAGGATCCGAAACCACGGTACGATTCAAAAAATAAATCGAAGGTGGGACAGAGAGTCGTCGTCCTTTATATTCTCACCCACAATAAAATAATTTCCCCGAACATCTCAGTAGAATAAATTTCTAAAATTTCCCGCATAGCCTTATCGCTTAGGGCTTAAAAGCGCGTTCATTTTTAAGTGCCTAATTAACAATTAGCGTGTGCGATAGTGCATAATTGCGCGTGGACAATATTTTGCGCAGGCAATGGTCCACTTATGCCGTCGATGACATACACCCGTGACGGCCTTTGGTTTATCCTGCATGCATACATACGGACGGCCGCATGGTTGTGTTAGGCTATCGGTGCATGGGGTAGCAAGCTTCCCTTGAAATGCTGCATCACTATTATTGAGCGTCGTCATGTCCCTGTGTGTGATGCCGTCGCTCTCCGGCACGTCAACGCGCAAAACTAGGTGCATGGACATGACCTTAAAAAATTAGATCTTGTATCTTCTTTTTACACGTTTTAAAATGCTTTTCTTCACCAATGATCGGTTGTCCCCTCTGAATTTTTTTTTTTTTTTTTGCTGTTGGCAGCCCAGTCATCATATATGCTACATAAACATTCTGCACTTGTCACATAATTCAACAAATTCGAATCACTTTGTGGTTCTTCCGCCTCTGTAAAGAGAGCGCTTATCAGCTAAATAGAGGGAAATTATGTGTATGTACTTACTCGCTTACGAATAGAGTAAAGCAAAAGCAGTCCATTTGGCACTGATTTCACGCTATTTTGTGGCGTAGAAGTTTTATCTTTCTTTCTTTATTAATAATTCCGCTTCAGTTTTTTATTTTACGATTGTGAAAAAGTTTCCGTTCAAAAAAACGGCAACCATTCGTTGTTGTCCACAGCAGCAAGTTATTCTTTTTTTCAAATTTTAAGTTTTGTATTCAGTTTTTTTTTGCTAAATTCACGCTTACGAGAAGCGCTAGCAAGCCGCTGATGTCCGGAAAATAACATTTCTATCTTGCACCAAGTATGAGGCATCGCTGTTCAGCTGAAGACCATAAAACGAGAACAGTATCTGATTATAAAACTTGCATCTAAAAGAATAGAAGGTGGAACAGACGGTCATCACCTGCGAGTGTCCGTTGATTCTTGCATCTTACCCACACGTCTTTCGGTTGTTGCTTGAAAACATTATAGGGCGCAATAGGAAAAGCGTGAGGCAGCGCAATCTGTGTTCTGTTGGAAGAATTGTTCATAAATCATTAAGAGGATTAGTTTCGAGAGCGCTTCTTCCTCTAGGCTCGCATTCAACAGATTTTTGCGTTGGCTGCAAAAAAATGCACAAGCCCATCGTCCATCTTCCATGCTGAATGAAGACGCAGCATTGCGAATTGCAATACACGGCTTAAACTCAGAGATCGGCCGTCAGTAGTGATGAAACTCTGAAATCAGTTCGGGAGTATTAACACCAAAGAAGCGTTTTCCAGAAGACTTCAATAATGACCAGGAAATGGATCAGACTAAAATGGTCGATTCCCGGGTGGACAACGATTGAAGTGAAACTCGGTTGCGGAGTTTGCCATTGAGTGGCGACCGTTCACATTGTCGCATGCTTAGTAACTATCAATCAGTATCTCGATTCATTGTGTCCACATCGCCGTGATTTCAGGTTGAGCGAGAAATTGCGATAATGAAATTGATTGAGCATCCGCACGTTTTGCACCTCTACGATGTCTATGAGAACAAGAAATATCTGTGCGTTTTGTTGCATACTTAAGTTTTTGCATTTCTTATCTCCTGTGCGAAGTCGAGAAATGAACATTAATCTCATAGAAAATTATCGAAAACGGCTGACCCTATATTTGGACCTTTTAGTTTCTGGGAAAAGGAAAACAAGAAGTGGCAGTGCCGTTCAATGATTTGTTTTAGCAAATTTTTTCTTAGCATATTAATGAGAAAAATTGCTTCAGGAGTTTGAAAACATTCAGACACGGATTGAAGTTTGACGACATGGTGAGCATAACATAAAAGCGCTCAACGTTAGGGTATCTTTTGAGGTACGGCTATTGTTATTAAAATTGAACTGCTAGTTCAGTGTGGATACATAAATGTGAACGGCTCAGATGTTCAAAAGTTCATGTTTTCCATTTTGGAAAATGGGAGGAAAGGAGGGAGGGGTGGGGGAGCTGAACGGATGGGGTGCTTAGTGAAACAAGCTTATGCTGTGATGCTGCGGCGTCTGCGTCCCGTAGCAACTGTTACGCTTCATTGCAACCTCTGATGAAAACGTTATTGTCAACGTTCTAAAACTGCTTGCTGCATTCATCTTGTGCCGCAATCCTGCTAACTAATGAAGTGAACTCATTAACGCATAGTAAAAGCATCGAAATGTTCTTCGATGTGTATGTAAGATGTTTTGCAGATACTTGCTGTTGGAGCATGTTAGCGGCGGTGAATTATTCGACTATTTGGTACGCAAGGGTCGACTGATGGCCAAAGAAGCGAGGAAATTTTTTCGTCAAATCATATCCGCTCTTGACTTCTGTCATGCACATAATATTTGGTTTGTTCTTCTCAGTCTTCTTTTTGTATCCACCATAACCGACATATTATTTAATGCCATCAAATGGTGTTCTGTAAAACTTTTGAAATTTAATATGCGTATAGCTCGTGTACAGACAGTGCGTTCGAAAATGCATGGGCATTCCTAGTTAGCGAACTGCAGAGATGTTTAATAAGAGGAACCTTCCATTACGCGCTACAGAGCAGGGAGTTTCGGAATAATATATAAGATATTGCGCAACAGAAGCGTTATTAAATAAAAGAAATTTTCCATTTATTGATTTGCAAAAAGCGATTTTTGGCAGAGGAAGCTTCTCGCTGACAGCGATCTTGTCACATCGATTGAGGCGAAGAAATAGCGAAACTGCTTCCATGCGGAATTCGCATATTGGTAGCTTCCTGTTGCTACGAATTCTATACGCACAAATTCTTTTTTTTTTCGTTCCATTTTTTTCATAAAGCAAGAGACATGATATGATACTTTTGAGGACTGAGATCATTTAAGCTATTAGACTGAAACAGGAAGCACTTTGAACCAAAAAAAACGCTGTTTTTATATTCTCTCAATTAAGTAAATGAGTGCGAAAAGGAAGTATGCATTCATCGCATTGGTTAAGTGATTTTATTGCTTTCTATATGGCATCGGAAACTTGATGGAATTCCTGTGTGTGCTGTAAACTTTATAACAAATACTTTCCTGGACGAGGTTTAAGTGTAAAAACATGGACTAGACTTGGCGCGACTTGTCCATGTTCTAAAAGAGATCTTAGTTTTTTTTGCTGCATGTTGCGAAGTTCGTTCGCTTCTTCGAGCCTATTTTAGCTTTAAGCTCGATACGCAGATCATGTCTCTATCCAGCACAACAGTCAAGAAAGCATTATCTCAAGAAGCACTGCTAAAACATTTCAAACGTTTACTGGTATAAGAGATCGAAAATATTGAAAGTCCTAAAAAGAACAGTGCGAAGGGATCATACGTGGCTTATTGAAGCTGTATGGCAGATGTCTACTACTAAAAAAGGGCCTCTGATTTGCAAATGCGAAATTCGGCAATTCGCAAATCAGTTAAGAGAATAAATATCCATCGTCTTACTTGCCGTTCGAAGTCTGCTTATCCTTTATTAGTAAGATTCAATTTATTGACGCATGCATCTCGGCCGATGAGTGCGTAGTTTTCGCTAATGCTGTACTACGAATTCCTTGTGTTTTCTAATATCTTGTAGTTTAACAGGCGACCAAAGTATGTAAAGGCCGATCGCACGCGCAAAAAGAGAAGTCGTTTAAAGCAACGCTTTTGAAAACCAAATGAGTGTGAAAAAGAAAAAACGAGGCATTCGTGAACTGTAGGAAATAAACAAATTGCTACCTTTTTTTTGACTGATGCAATGTGCGCAGTTGTATAGAAAATCTTTTAAAAATATTTTTATCGTTTTTATCGCATCATAATGTCTCTAAAATATTATCCATTTTTATACCGATGACAAACTGAGTTTTTGAGGGTTACTTTTACCACTTAAAAATAATGAAGCTGGCTATTAAAAAAAGGGAAGGTGGCTACACCTCTTCACTTTCCCTGTTTCGATGCGCCTATATAAAATCCTACCAGACGTCGATATCTTTCGATAGTTTACCAAACCTCATCGTGTTCTCTTTTTTTAAAATATTCCGCGCAAAATTGAGAGGTTTCTTTTTTTTTCTTAATTTATGCACCAGACGTGTGCCTTAGGTCATACATGGAAGCATGTATTGCAGTAAACGAACGAAAAAATAAACTGGCTATTCTTTGGGCGTTCGCTAATATTTTATGTTTCAGCCATCGGGATCTGAAACCCGAAAATTTACTCCTCGACGAAAGGAACAACATTAAAGTACGTTTCGTTTTGTATAAGCAATAAATATGATCGTTGAGCTATCCATAGGCCACTTTAGATCAGCTCTCTTGATTAGTATCGGCAAACATACCCACGTACATGTTGCGCGTGAAGTTTTTTCAATAAATAATTTTCCTTATGTTCAAGCATAGCTTCTTCTTTCTTTTTTTTTTCTGTGTAAAAACAGTTATGCGTATTGTTTGCTTGGCTTAGACATAGCATCACTGTAATAAAAACAGCGCAGCAGTGTTGTTTTCAGGTCGCCGATTTCGGTATGGCTTCACTGCAGGTGGAAGGCTCTATGTTGGAAACCAGTTGCGGTTCTCCACATTATGCATGTCCGGAGGTTATACGAGTGAGCGATTAGCATTTTTTTTAATCGAAGTTTTGTAGTGATTGCTTCTGGTCAAAAGATTGACGCGTTGAAAGACATCCGGAGGCGTAGTCTTCATATGTTAGTTGTCCCAATAGGCTTGTGATGGATGAAGTGCAGTGTGCCTTTAACTCTCAAAAGTCAACCTCAGGGTTCAGTTTTCTTATATTTGAAAGAGTTGCATATTCAAGGTGGTGGAGATTATAATTTCGGCCTCATCGAAGAAAATCTTGAAGATGAGATGGCTTGTGTAGAAGGTGAGCGTGAAAAATTTCTCCACCTTCGAAAAGAGCATAATTTTGGCACTGACTCACTGTTCATCAATGAACGCTTCCGCCATAGCAAAACAGTTTAATCCATTTCGTCGTGGCACAGATCCCATCATAGTCGTTACTGAGACAGTCTCTGTGAAACATTTTTTCCTTATGTGGCGATGCTTTATCAATATGCCGACCGCCGTATCCAGCGCGAAGTTGTGATTTTATTTCAGAGTGAAGTGGCATTCTTCGAAAGTGCCAAAGGAATGATTGCATGAAGTTATGAGCGAAAACGATCAGAGTATTTAAACGCTTAATCTTTTGCTAAGTTAGAAATTGCAAGTGTAGTGGGAAAGCGATAATTCATTCTAGAACAGTAATTCCTTTGAAGAAAAAAATGTATGCTGAAACCGGTGGAATCATATCTCACCAATGCAAATATTCAAAATAAATTGATTTTAGGGTGAAAAATATGATGGTAGGAAGGCCGATGTATGGTCGTGCGGTGTTATATTGTATGCTTTACTCGTTGTAAGTTTTCACTTTTAATTTTCGATACTTTACTCATTTTTTGCGTTCCAGTTTATAAATTCATTTTTGCCTATCGCTAAACTTTCTTAGTATTTCTAACATAACCTTTCGTCACATATAAGTGTGGTGCAAAGGTGGTAATAATTTTATGCGTTCTAATGCATTTTTTGACATCATTCGATTTTTATTGCAACTACCGAAAGTTTTTTGGTGTGCGTTTACTGCCAGTGATGGAATCATTTTGCCATCATTTCGCTAAATTGCCTATTGTGGACATCGAATGGCTTACCATGTCTCCCTTCTAGTTCCACCTTCCAGATCTTCAATTTTTAGTCGTGATTTCGAAATCGTTCTCGTCCTTTCAATTTTCTGTTTTTTTTCCGTACTTTTACTTTCTGTCTTTCATCATTTTTTTGTAATTTTGATCCTCACTTAAAATTGTGCTGCGACTTGAGAGAAGCATTCGCAATGTTCACGTGATAAACCTTTGACTACTTCATAGCTACTTAAAGGTTGTTGCGTAGTCTTTCTTGTGCTTTCCAATCTTTTAGAGGGGGAAACAAAATGGCACTATTGTCGGCTTGGTGTAATGCTCTTTCACCGAGCATTATATAGGCGTGTAATGTGTTCTGCTCAATATCGGCCTTGAATCATTTCGCTGCGATTTAGTTTCGAACAATGCTAGAAAAAAATCATAAAACCCATAGCCTTTAAGAGCTTACTGTTTTGCATGGTTGCCTGTTTTCTCGTCAAAAAAAAAAACGAAAAAAACTTTTGCTTAAATTGTTTTGTCATTGTTGGTGTTTCAAGCAGTTAGCTTAACGAACTTTCTTTATTAGCGATGCTAGAAAAAAATCATAAAACCCTTAGCCTTTAAGAGCTTACTGTTTTGCATGGTTGCCTGTTTTCTCGTCAAAAAAAAAAACGAAAAAAACTTTTGCCTAAATTGTTTTGTCATTGTTGGTGTTTCAAGCAGTTAGCTTAACGAACTTTCTTTATTAACTTTCTTTAATGATTCTTCGCGGAATGCGTTTTTTGTGTTGTCTATTTTAACGTTTTCATTTTCTTTCCAAATTTTTGATTCAAATAATGCGTTGGCCGAAATTACCCTTTCGCGTGCTTTTATTATTTTTGTCTGAAATTGTTTAGGGAGGAGTTCGTATTTTTTTAAGCTGAAACAAATTTTTACATGAAAAGATCGATCGAGCAAATAATCTAACCATTTTGCTTGCCTCGACTTGACACATCCATGCATACATACATCATTTGCGAGGGCTGTCTGTGGCATTCAGCGGCATCATTTTCTGCACCATTGAACATGGCAGATGGACTCGTAATTAAAGCGAAATCTAAGCCCGTCCCATGCATGCAATTAAGCATTTTCTTCAAATCCTTTTTTTCGCAACCAATTGGTCCGTTCAGCCTTTCAAGGTTTCTTCCGCTGTTTAGCTGAATTATGTGGCAGTCGAAATAGATCCACGTGGTATTCAATTTGTGCTCATCGTTTCAGTGGTTAACATTTCGGAGCCCAAATTGTTTTTTGGTGAACTCCATTGTCGTTTCAGTAAATTTCATGGGAACACGTCATTTTTTTTCTTGCTTTATTTCACCATCCCAGCGTAGAATATCATTCATCCACCTTTCCTTTTTTCTCTACATAATCTTATCAAATACTCTTTTTGTTACGCTGTGCATTCGTTTTGTTCATGCAAAAATGCTGCAGGGTGCTTTACCGTTTGACGATGATAATTTGCGTAATCTTCTGGAGAAGGTGAAAAAAGGTGTCTTCCACATTCCACACTTCGTACCTGCCGACTGTCAGAACCTGTTGAGGTCAATGATTGAGGTTGATCCTCAAAAGAGGTACTCGGTAAGCGGCTTCCGGCTACTGGTATCATCCTAGAAACATACTTAGCTTTTTTTTTGCAGCATGATTTTCAATTTTAGCTAATGCGGTTCTCTTTGAATGATATATAGTTGCTCGCTAATTCAACTCGAATATATCCTTATTTTATTCGCATTCTTTGGATTCTTAGGAGATTTTGGCCCTCTAGCATAGGATTTTAAAAACCCTCACTCCACCACAGTAGAAAGGATGGGGCGTTCTGGAAAATGCACCTCCAGACTCGCTAAGGAGTGCTACTCAATATGTGACAGCGCAGAAAATAAGGGTTTGATTACTACGGATGGGGCTGTAACGAAGTTATTACACGTTTTGTAGGAGTTTCACTCTGTAGGAGGTGATAAATTTAAACGTACCGTCTTTAATTTAATATTCGTTAAGTCTTTAAACAATCACAATAAGATATAACATGTTCGAATTTCCCGGCCGTCCCTGCTTCATCGTTTTATTCATTATACTTTCCCTCATATCTGAAATGAATGCTAAATTGGACGAGGAAGTTACCTTAGTGCAAGAATCAATCGACTGTGCAACTGTATTTCCGATGAGAGAATTTTACTCCGTTTTAGAAGGTCGTTCGTTTTTCAATGATACTTTCATGAAGATACTTACCGACCTATTTGCAGAGCTGTTCTCACTCGCATTCACCGAATGAAAACTCCAAATTGTGTGGCAAATTTGATCGGAAATTCTTTGTTCTCTTTTTTTTCCTTTTCCATTTTTCTCACTTTGCCTTGGACGCTAGAAAATTGTGGAGCATTTTATGTATATAGTGAGTATGACAATGGCTACTAATCTTAAAAGCTTTCAGTTGGCCGATGTTTTTAGACACCCTTGGGTGGCTGGAAATTCAAAAAGTGAACCCGAACTCGAACTACCAATGGCTCAAGTAGTGCAAGTAAGTTTCTCGCGAATTTTTTTGTGCGCAAAATGAACTCACTTGTTTATCCATTCCTTCCGCTCATTCTCTCCTTTCTAAACAAAATCGCTAATTTGAAATTACGCTACCGATTTTGAAAATATCTTCTCATATGTTGCTCAAGTTTATTTTTATTAATTTGTCTTTACTGGATCATATCTTAGTAACAGAGCTCGTTCCAGACACACATAATACCAAGTGAGGAGAACATCGATCCTGATGTATTTCGACACATGACGAACCTGGGTTGCTTTAAAGACAAAGAGAAACTCGTAAGAGAGCTGCTTTCTCCCAGGTAAACAAGTGTTTTTGCTTTGCAGTCAATCGCTGTTTTTGATTTGCGTTTGCAGTGTAGCTTCATTGTTTACCAGTGAAGATGCGTTTGCCGTTTAAAACGTGTCTACATATTATGTACAATGTGTAGAACCGTTGACAGAACATATATAATCGGAAGTTGTCGTCGTCCTCTAAATTGGCTACAACAAAACGGCTGGTTAAACAGTCGAAATCCTGTCAGAAATCAAAATCACCTGGCCTTTTAATCTTTTGCGACTTTTCGGCCGCGTAAGCTTGCTTTTCGTTTTAGGGAGGTTTCTGATAATCTTTTCGTCATTTGGCGTATAGTAAAGGCGAAAAATTGCCTCTCTCGGAAATGGAGTCGTGGTTAGGATGCTGCTAACGTGTTATTGCATACGCTCAGAGCGGTTTAAAAATATGCCTCAGTACTTTCGGATTGTGTTCCCTTTTTAAAATTTTGGCAAATGATACTCTGTTCGAGTGCGTATTGTCTGAAACAGTTCTGTCTTTGCGTAACTAAATGATGAGCATGCAATTTGGATGTCGTTAATGAGCATGAATCGGCATAGGACTGTTTTATGAAGGGAATGTGCTCATTTGTTTTTAAAGGTGGCCTCACTCAATGGTAATATCTGCATGATTTTAGGCATAACACGGAAAAGATGGTCTACTTTCTACTGCTCGATCGAAAGAGGAGAAGACCGGCACATGAAGATGAAACTGAGGTAATTAACATTGCGTATTTCGTAGAAGTTTTCTGCATTACTAATAACGTTCCGTTTTAATAACATTGTTGTGACTCTAGTTTGTTATTCACAGTTGCAAAAGATAATCTTCGAAGTTCCTCTTCATAATTCGGGTGCCTAAGATACCGTTACTTTGAGTAATGCCCCAAGAGGCTGCACAGTCCACAGCTTTTTAGAAGATTGGCTATTCCGAGGAAACGCTGTGTCGATGCGGGTGGCATTTTTTTTTTTTTTTTTTCTTTCTCTGAGCGCTGTTTTTCTCATGGAAGTCGTAGCGCTTCCTGATAATTTTCAGAAAGGTGGCTATTTTTTCATCCCGTGCATGAGGATGGACTTTTTCGAGGGGGTGACGTTATTCGAGGTAATAAGTATGCAGTATCCAACTGATTCGCATTTTCCTTTTTTCACTGCAAGTTGCTGTTGACAATGTGCCCAAAATTAGCATTGTTTTTATGTCGTGAAGAACTCTTAGAGCCTATGTAGGGTCTCAGAAGCTGTTAATTCCAAGCACATCAAAAGTCGAATATCAGCACAAGCTAATTTTTTTTTTCGACGCAAGTTGTTTATTTACCTCACATTTCTTCCACCGAAAGCGAGCATCATTACATGGAAACCAAAGTAATCTTGGAAGAGATCCGCAGGGCTACAGGAAACTGCTTAATTTTCGTTAGAAGCGAACAGCTTCCCAACCTAGCGTGACAGATTTTTGTTTTTTTATGCTAGTTTTCTTCTCATCAAAGTGTCGACCGTCCACGTCGTCTAATTAGCGCGAAAACATAATTCCTCGATCTCTGTTTGTCTTCATATGGGCGATGGCTATTTTCGCTTGTGCCGCTTAAAAAGTTGGACACATTTTTTTGTTTCATTTGCTAGCGAGAATTCCTTGTTGTTAACGCACATGCTTATTTTACAGGTCGTTATGCGAGGAGCACATCATGCGCTCGATCCGCCTCGGAAAAGGTTGGATTCGGCGAGGCCAACTCGATACCCGGTTGGCTCAATCAGTGAAGGTTCTCCTATAAATCCGAGGAAAACGTATGGGTTAGTTTTGTTCCGTTCATTCTTGCTCGTCATGTTGGTGACCACAGTTTTCACGGATTAGTTCATGCCCGATGTAGGCGGAGTACAAAAATATTAAGCCAAACTTATGAGCTCATTGAAATATCGAAAACAAGTGTTTAGGAGCTTTATAGAATGATAGAAAGTGCGTGAAAGTAGGGATAAAAGGGAGATTATCATACGATGTATTGTAAGTTAAAATGTAGGCTAGCAGAGCTCTTCGCGACCGCAAATAAATAAAATGTTTTGCCTTACATTTTGCATGCAGAGTGAAGTGTTGAACAACGATGAGTTACAACTTTCGACCGAGTTTTATTTTACCGGTTGCACAAATGGTGCGCAGTTTAGCAACGAAAAACTTCACAGTGTGAATGCATCTAATTCATTGACGTTTTATTTCGTACACCAAGAGAAGCGATGGTCATACAAGAAAACAATTAGGTTTTCTTCCACATGTAGGCACTGCTAGACCACCCACGCGGAAAATTTTGTGTTTGATGCACCTATAGATAGACCAAAATTCCAACGTTAACCAGGAAACGACCACATTTGTTTGCTTGAAAAATAGACAATTTCCTCTACTTGTCCTTAACGCATGTGCATTCGAAGCATACAGCCATTATCAATGAAGAAAGAATTTCTATGAAGGTTTGAAGTATTACAGTACTTGACAAAGGTAAAGTATGAACGTAAATCCCTGGCAAAAGGTAACTTTGGCGTTTCCAAAGCTCGCAAGCTGTGGGTAAATAATTTCATTGTTCAAGCTAAGCAGTCATTGCTGAGTTAAGAGCCTACTGCTTTCATTGAAAAACTTTGTTGGCAGCTGTGGTGCACGAACGAATAGATTTATGATTTTATTGGTCTCAATATTTTAATGCCCTTTATAATTTCGAAATGAACACAAGGCATAATAATTGTAAGTTTTGTGAGTTCTCGTTTTTAAAAGCACAGTTTCGTGGCGAGAAGATTAAAAGTTTCCTTCTCGGCTAGGTCTACAAAGAGTCCTTTTTTTTTTTTACAGTACTATTTTCAATTCCATAAACCTCCAATTTCCTACAAGTCATTCATCAGATGACATTCTAGCCTTACCATTGGTTCCAGTTCTCGATGGGAAGGTTGTTTTCTGTTGCAGCCGGTATAGCCGGGGTCGACATAGTTCACTAGGCGGTTCACCAAACGGATCTCCTCGATCATCACCTCGAGAGCCGTTCGCTTCTACAAACTCATCTACTAATGCGCTTATTGCAACCGCTCGTCAAGCCAACAATACGGCCATATCACAGCCCGGCGACGATCGATCAAGGTTTGATTTGCTGATGCATATAAATGTAATTCGTGTTGTATGTTGGGAGTAAGGAAACTGGCCGAGAATTATCGCCAACAGGCATGGACCTGGTGTAACTGCATACGAATCATTGACGCCACGTTATTACCCGTCTTCGTGGTAGTGATCCTTGCGTCGACTACTCTGCAGAGTTTTTCATAATTCGTATTGGTGTTGAGAATTTTCAGTGAAGAGCAGATGAAGCGATGCTAATGCTGGATACTTTTTGCTGCGCTTATGGCGCTGCATTCCTTATTATGAAGTGTTTAAAATTTAGAACTAGGAGTGCTTTACATTACTTTAAAACAATGTGAAATGGTTGCTGGGTTGCAGCGCTGCAGCGTTACAGTATCGCAGAAGAGGGTCAGCGTCAGCATGAGTCACTTTCGCTTGTCTCAATACTCGTGTCGGTACCATGTTCGCATCTAAATTTTGTTTTTACAAATCAGCAAAGTTCTAGGCTTATGGTCGAGCGCACTCTGCAACAAGTTCCTTTTGAAGTGTTAACACTCAAAAGTTGTCATTCGTATGAGGGGCCTACAAAGGAAACACTCCTGATTACAGGTCTGGTACTCGAGCGAACAACTATCACTACTATACTCAACCAGTTGATGCGGAAACACTCGCAGCTGCCGCAAGGCACGTACGTGCGACTAGGGAACATCGCAAACAGGTCAATTTCTAATTAACTATTCCGGTTTATATTCAGTTTGAATTATTCGCTTTCCCGAATGGCACATGGTGCCCTTAACGCGAGTGAAAAAATCCTTAGGCAAGTAACAACGAATAGAAATATTATATTGTCGCATTTAACTTAGGAACTTCTTTGTACTTTTTTTAAAAAATTTGACTGGGTCCACGCTGCTCGTCTTTGTCGAAATTTTGTATTGCTTTCTATATCGAAAAATTGTGATTCAAAATTTACACATTCGGAAGAAATAATGCGCTGCTGGGAGGTATTGTTCAGCTGAAGCATGTCGTCAGCGAAACGATCAAGTGGTTGGTCATGGAGTGGATCTAAACGAAAAGTTTAGAAAAGTTCAAGCCATATTATTTTTAAAAAATGCACGGAGACTCTATCGTTTGAAGCCTTCTGAATGTTAGGTTTGCAAGGAGCAAGTGGTTTCCAGAGGACTGTTTCTTTTTCAGCTATACTGAATCGCGTTTTCCTGCTTGAAAGTCCATAGCACTTGAGGAAAAGGAATACTCTGTCGAAGGGTGGACTAATTTTTCGATATGCTTAAAGAAGAAGGGCAGTATTCGAAAAGACACTTTGTTTATGATGGCGTCCTTCAAGTGAATAAATTGTTATTCTTATAAAGCATGCAGCATTTAATCTGAAGTAGTATGAACTGGGTCATCAATATTTGTGGAAAAGTGTTAATAAAACACCAAGCTGTTTTCATTGTGGTATTTCACTGATGAAAAGTGCCAGCTGATTGCAGAGCTCGCAAGGAAGCTCGCATCATATTCAAACTCCTACGAATCAAATCGCCGATTCAGTGGTCAGCTCCCCTGGTATTATTGGTTCGGCTGCATCCTCAACGAATAGCCTCATTGCCGGTACACAAATATGCCGTTGATTTTTTGCTTTATTTAAGTCACGTTCACTGTATTTTCAATTTATGCATGCTTATCTTTAATGGAGTTGGAGGCGACAGTTGGAGGTGGCCCCCTCACCCCCGACATTTTCTTCGTCTTTTTATTTCTCAATCTTTCAGCGTCTTTTTGTTGCTGTACCTGTCGGGTCAAGGTGGAAATTTACAGTCCTATGAAATTTCGTTGCATTATGTTTGGATATTACTTGCTTGCATAGGATCATTGTGCGAATTTTCCGAACTTGATCTAGCCAAAACTAACGTAAAATTCACTGTCACTGAGGTTGGTAGCAGTCGGAATTAGGTATCAGCTTTGGAAAAAAAAGGAGAATGCTGAGAATGGTGACGGAAACATTTAGTGATTAGCAGGGTCTTACCAGAAAAGAAAGCGGAGGTTTTCTTTGGAAAATTTTGTTGCATTTATGATCTTCGGCAATTGTTTCCTATGTTTTTCTTTCAGGTAATGTGAGCACTATTGGCAGTTCATCGGGCCCTTGGCGTTCGAAGCTTTCAAACATCAAGAACTCGTTCCTTGGCACTCCTCGATTCCATCGCAGGAAAATGAGCAGTGGAAGTGGTTGCGGAGAAAGTGATTCCGAAGACAGCCAAATGCTCGACACGTCTGAGTAAGTTGTTCCTTCAAGAGAGTCTGCATTGAGCCCTATCCCGTTCGTAACAGGTAGTAGGACCGAATTCAACTACTGATCATGAGTTATGTGATGCAGATCGTAGTGAGACCGCTAAGAGTTTTGATTTACTTCCTCTTTGAAGGATGCTGATGTTATAATGAGCTGTAAACATATTCTCGAGATACATGTGAGCTGCGTTTGCATCGTGAGCGAATGTGAAACCTTGTGTCCTTTAAAAGGTGATCTAAGCAGACTGAAGCGTTTGAATATTCACTGTGGGGAGCAACATAAACTCATTATACTTTCACGATCTACTCAAATGATCTTACTGAGTAGTGTTTCATATATTTGATTTTCACCGTCTCGCGTACCTATGAACTTTTATCGGTCTACGTATTAATAACCAGAAGTTTTTTCTGCTATTTCCATATTTATAAATTTATCTGCATGCATTTATAAAAAATTATAAAGGTTAAGGACGCTTGTAGAATTCTTCTTACTCTCGGTTGATTGAAACGCTGATTGATCTCTACGAAGTACAAAAATGCCCTAAGCTTACCGAAATTGCTCGTTATGTTTCACGAGCTGGTCCCCACAATTACATGTGTCGACAGACTGTTGCCTAAATTTGCCACTGCGAAACGTTTGCTCAACCGAATGAAATGACTGCCATTTTCTCATTGAGTTTAATTCTACAGCCTGGTAAAGAAATCTTGGTTCGGATCGTTGACATCGAGTATGAGTGTCGAGCGTGACGACTCACATTGCGTGCCCGTGCAAGGCAAATCACTCAACGGTATTAAGGCTGAGCTAATTCGTGCTTTTCTTACGGTAACATTTTATTTTTGCATTTTCTTAAAGTCACTGTTCCTCACTAGTACACATAAACGCGTACACAAGGTGCGACTGCGAAAAATTTAAAGGCAAACTTTGCACAGAGCTAAACAGTGGCCAAAGGTTGCTCAGAGCGCTAAATTCATTTGTTTCATGAGTCTCAATCTTTTCTTATGCTTCTTTGAGTAAAGCTTTTTTTTTCATGAGAACGAACTATCGTTATTTGCGATTGAAATTTTTTTAAGTTCTAGCAAATAAACGAATTAAAAGTTTAGGTTGTAGATGCTAAGAAGGCCGAAAAAGTGGCAAGAACGCTTCATGGATCATGCCTGCTATGGTTTTCCTTCTGTTTCCAGGCGTGTTTGTGGACAATTACAATAACATTATTTCAGATCCATGAGCTGAGCCATTCAGTTATTGGCCAAAATTCATTCCGGGTAGAGTATAAGCGTGGTCCCACTGTTGGCGGTAGCGTTTTCTCTCGTGGCGTCAAAATGCAGGTAAGATCGCTCCCTACCTTCTTATTGGTCCCTAATGCCTCATCTCTCTATCACTTTCTCAATTTCTCTTCGATATTTGTGTCCGTTGAGCGAGATTAGAAAGCATAACATAAACAAACTTGTCTAATCATAGCCTTCTGCGCAAAGCAGAATAGTCACTGAAAAGAGCTGTTAAAATATTATTTAAATAATACTAGTGTTCTGGTAATATGCATTTCGTTGCACATTTATCCGGTCGCTTACGAAGTCGCTTTTCTTTGTAGGGCGTCGCTTATTCGCTGTCTTCACTCAATTAGCCGTTCAAAATTGTAGGATGATATGTAGTGGATCGTCGATGTTTCAGATGGCAGGAACGTTTCGGAAAGCACATGTTCATCCGTTAGAAAACGATCACTTTTCCTTGCTTCTTGCCACTTCTTACCATCTTCGCTTATGCGTATTTGATATGACAGAGGTCCAAAGCAACATCCGTCATGGCACTATTGCCTTTCTTAATCAAACTTTAAGCCAAAGCGTTTCGGCTATTTGAAATAACTTATTTATTACGAAGGAAAGACGATTGCTTACTTCGTACTGAGAAATACCAGCGTGTTAAGTGCGCATTTGGTTCTTCACTAAAACATCCTCCACAAGTTTGCGAATTCATTAATCAGTGTAATGAAGTATTCAGTAAAATTATTTGGCTATATATATATATATATATATATATATATATGTAATTTTACTGAATACTTCATTACACTGATTAATGAATTCGCAAACTTGTGGAGGATGTTTTAGTGAAGAACCAAATGCGCACTTAACACGCTGGTATTTCTCAGTACGAAGTAAGCAATCGTCTTTCCTTCGTAATAAATAAGTTATTTCAAATAGCCGAAACGCTTTGGCTTAAAGTTTGATTAAGAAAGGCAATAGTGCCATGACGGATGTTGCTTTGGACCTCTGTCATATCAAATACGCATAAGCGAAGATGGTAAGAAGTGGCAAGAAGCAAGGAAAAGTGATCGTTTTCTAACGGATGAACATGTGCTTTCCGAAACGTTCCTGCCATCTGAAACATCGACGATCCACTACATATCATCCTACAATTTTGAACGGCTAATTGAGTGAAGACAGCGAATAAGCGACGCCCTACAAAGAAAAGCGACTTCGTAAGCGACCGGATAAATGTGCAACGAAATGCATATTACCAGAACACTAGTATTATTTAAATAATATTTTAACAGCTCTTTTCAGTGACTATTCTGCTTTGCGCAGAAGGCTATGATTAGACAAGTTTGTTTATGTTATGCTTTCTAATCTCGCTCAACGGACACAAATATCGAAGAGAAATTGAGAAAGTGATAGAGAGATGAGGCATTAGGGACCAATAAGAAGGTAGGGAGCGATCTTACCTGCATTTTGACGCCACGAGAGCATATATATGTGCATACATATATATATATATATATATATGGATATATACATATGTATATATATATATACATATATATTACATATGTATACATATATATAATGCGTATTCCATGTATGCCAATCGCTCAGCGTAAGTTGTTATCTGTCAGATGTCGCAGCTGTCAGCCCACTAGGCTCTTAACTTGAGGTCCACCTGAGATTATTGTGTCCTTTTTTGCTTCACAAAGATATATAGATACTAATTTGCAACTTGGGTGCTCATTCGTAAGGAAGGATAGTTACTGATTTGTAACACGAGTTAAGTGTTAAATTGCAGTTGAGGCATTGTTTTGTAGTACATTCGTAAAGGCATTTGCAATATCATTTGGAATACAGTCATAACGTAAATTTCAGGTCGATATAGTGATGTCACCGCATGCAGCAATGTCAGCGGGAGAGGCACCCATGTACGTAGTACAGTTCACACTTCTTGCCGGACCTGTGCGCCGCTTCAGGAGACTCGTTGATCACTTATCCGCCATTCTTCAAACCTCTCAGCAAAGGCTATTGTTTTGTGCTGTCAAATCTATTTTCCAACTTTAAACTTCCTTCAGTCAAAGCCGTTTTTTAGAATGTGCTGCTTTTTTATTTCATCTTATTACCTTTCAAACTTATATCCGAGTCAACAACGGCTGATTGTCCAACAAAGGGCCCAAATGATTTGTTGTAATTTGCATTGCGCAAATGAATGGTGGAAATGGAAGAGAAAGACGTTTTGTGAAGCTTGCCTAGTAACCATCGGTTTCGTGAAATTTTCCAGGTTTTTTTTTGTTTATTCGTGCAACCATTTGTCAAGCAGCTAGAATTTGCGCACTGCCAGTTAAGGAGCAGAAGCTCTGCTCGCTCAGTTTCGTATCTTCAGTAAAATTGTCGGAAGTGATTTAGATGTAGCATATCGAACGCATAAGGATTTAGCAGGGAGCTCGAAGGTTGAGGCTAGGAGCACTGTTCTTCCCCATATAACGTAAAGCAGTTCTTAGAGATGTGAAATCTCCATCTTTAAGTCCTAGCATTTATTATGGGTGCGTATTTTCGGCAGCCTAGCCATCACTAATTTGTTATATTCGCCGCGTACTAGTATTTCTAATGTTACTGTGAGGTGAGGTATTGAACGTGAAAAAATTTAGGGCGGATAGAGCGCAACAGGCAGCGCTGATGGTGCGACCTCGTCGCCTGTCGGATTCAAGCGTGAGTAGCGCTTGCTCGGACAGTGACTCAAATGCCGGTACAACCACTTTGCCGCATGTCAGAAGCCAAACGGTACGCTCCCAGAATTCGTGCGTATCCCTGTTAAACGTTCTATTGATGTGCCACTTTTCTGTAACATCTTTCAAGAATACAGCATAAACTGCTCTTGTTTTGTTTCCGATTATGTTGAAACGAATTTTCAGGTTCGGAAATGCAAAAGCGTGAAAAAGTTTTTAAAAATTATCAAAAGCACAAAATTTCAATTTTTGCTGCTTTTTATGTCAGTTCACATTTTATCCATTACTTAACGCATGCACTGCTTACGTATGCTTGCAAACTATGCTTCTCACGATTTTTTTGCCGCGTTCACCTTTATTGCTCTTATCGATGCGCGGAAAATTTTCACGCTGTGTGAAACATTAATGAGCTCAGTGTCTGTGCTTACGTATGGTTACAAACTATGCTCGTTCAGTTCCCGTTCTTAGTTGGCCTCATTTCTAAACAGTCCTCATATCTGACCAGATGCTGCGGAATGTTGGGTTGGTCTGTGCTAAATAGTGAGCTTTCGAACCAGCTTCTATGACCGAAAAGGTGTTCTTCGACAAAAGCGAAGCAGGAGGCTTTGTCATGTTCGTTTCAAATCGAAAATGGAATTTTCTACGTGATTTTCCACTTTCCTAGAATTCCTTGCGATTTGGCGGCACTGATTTTAAAAAAACTGTTATTTGAAAGAAGGGAGAAAAACGGGTGGCAAGTTTAGATGTCACATTGATGTTTTTCGCTTCCGCTACTTTTTCTTTTAAAAAGTTTTTAGGACCGCGTCGAAACGAGTCCTGGAGTGGAACCGTATACGTTACGATCGAGCGGCGATGTGCGACATTTGGCTCAGCCGAGCGCTGCTTCTCTCCGTAGTACTTCAAGGGGAAATCCAACTGCAGGTTATTTGCATCGAAGTACTTTAGAGTGTGTGTACTGGAACTAACATATATGTGTGAGAATGAAATGGTGAGATCACTTGTGCTTTTCATTCATTCTATTGATTTTCGTTCCCGTATAGCCCCGTTACCTGACGAAAACAATGATACGTGGAGGTGGTACGATGGAGGTGTGCTTGTACAGTTAGCAGAAGAATTTGTTCAAGTCGGGAGACAACAAAACGGCTTATACCATATGAGCCATTTTTTTTATTTCTCTCTTATTAAGGCTGTTTTTGAGGGATCTAGGAATGCTGATGCGAGCGTTATGTTGCCACGACTGCTGCATGCACAAGAGATGGCTGCAAGTACTAATTAGTGTAACTGCGTTTCTGAATTCATTAACAGCATGCGTTCGGAGGTTTTTTATGTGCCATCCGCTGCTTCGCTTTTTTATGTTTTGATGACAATCGCCTTTTATTCGAGCTGCTATTTGCACGAATTCATTAGCTAAGCGCATAAGCAGAGTAAGATCTTTTGTCTGTCACACTATTGATTATTGGCAAGCGCTCAGACGTTCTAGTGAACGCTTTAATTGTTTTGCCAAATGCACTACTACATTATGTTGGTGGCACATGCGTCATTCGAGGATTAAAGCTATCAGATTAAGTTAATGTATGGAAATAAACAGAAATGAAGAATATCATAGTAATAATTTAGTACTTTTTTGCTTGTCTTGGGGGTTAGCAGTGAACGCCTGTTTCAGTTTTTTTTTTCTTTTGAGCTAGAGGAAATCGAAGCACTATTTTATGGAATACTGTCTGTGCGTGCGGTCGCACACAGTGCGTTTGGCCTTTTGCGAATTTTGGTGCATCGTCCTCCTGCTATCGTTTAGGAGCGTATTACAGCGTAGAACAAGAAGTACTTTTCGGCTCTTTCGCCCTCATCCACTTCTGCATCTCTCGCCAGTTGCCTCAGCCATTACATTCATTCCTGTGAATAGGCTCATTTGCCTCAGAGGTCCTAAAACATTGTTTTACAGAGAGTAGTATCTAAGCAGCCAAAGAAGGAATGAAGGTCCATTTTTGCCTTTTTGCATGTCACTATGATTTATGATCGCGATCGTCAAACGCTTTTGGGATAGACGATGCAGTTTGTGAAACCAGTGTGCATGAACGATTTTTTTACTGCAGGTGCTGGAAAAGTGAATTGGCTTATAAGCTCTAGGTGTGTCTAATGAACTTTGCTGGTGACCATTTTTGGCTTCATATTATAAGTAGCATCCTTCTTGTCCCCTTCCAGCTGAAGGTACTCGGGAGTGGCTGCTTTTAGGTATTTGAGTGCTACTTCTATGTGTCTTTGAGCTAACTTTTTGGTTTATGGACAGACGAGATTTTCGTTAAACATAAACGAACTAATGACGGACGCATCATATAGTATTTTGTTGGCTTTTCATGCAATTGCAGAAGTACTTTTTGAGACATTCCGTCCCGTAATTTGTCTTTTTGTCTAGCTATATCATCAATAGTTTCAACTGATCGTCGGGAAGGCGTTGATCGTGAAATTTTGGTGTTCTTCCGAGCATCTCTCTCGTTTTCTACAATTTGAGGCCATTTATTGTTGAGGTGAAGTCTTTCTTTATTGTCCCTTAAAATGCTGTGAAGCCGTAAAATGAAATAAAGACACGACTGAATTTTCAGTATGTTGTGTGCTGACTATCGTAGAAGCGTTCTTGTTTCGTTTAGCGTACTTCAAATCACCGATCCCACAGCGACGTAATACTTCGGGTACTTTGCTGGATTCTGGCTCGTCGCGTGCGATGTGTTCATCGTCTGGGACACGAAAAGCGTCCACATCGGGCAAGAATGAGCACAGCCATTCGACTCAGAGTATGGGCGTATGCGAGGCGACCAGCGTTAACGAAGAGCGTTCACCGCCGAGGTGAGAGCTAAAAGGTGCTGCTACTGTTACTGGTGGCAGCTGATTTGCGATTTTCAATTCAAACAAAACATTTGTTGCAACAGGTCACTGCGTTCCATCGAACGGATGCCTCACGCCCTCGCAATCCGATTGACCGCTTCAAAAACGTCTTCTAGTTGAACGTCTTCTATACATTCCTCTCAATCGCCTCTCGTCTACACGCCCAAATCGCCGTCCACTTCATTGCGCAGTAACTGTTTTTCTCTTCATATGTTCGTATCTATTCCATTATGTGTCAGTATAAAGAATCGCTTCCTAGTGCCTGCTGGTTGTAGAACAGCTCCAAGTGGATAAACGTCTTACACATGTTGCAAATCGTTAAGGCCAAATATTTGTAAGTTGATGGTTTTAGTTCAAGAGACAACTGTTCTTTAAATATCAGCGTTGATAGGAGGCGAGGTGAAAGGCGTGGAACGTTTTTCATATCCTCCATACTAATGGTCCCGGTGACCGATTGAAAGTTCTTCAACCCCTCTCCCTTGGATCCGTTATGGCTCCATTGTCTCATAACTAAACCATTAGCGACAAATCTAATAATGGATGCTCACCAGCAGCTTTTCGCTTCGTAAAAAGCGTAATATTTTTTTAGTGGGTGAAAAAGGCTGGGAATGTGTGTGCTTCTCCTGCTTTAATGTAATTTAGTTATGTTGCATGCTACTGCTCATGATGGCAAGCATGTTCATTCCGACAGTGGTAATCTTTTGCGTTCGTTTCACAGCTTTATAGCAACGTTTCCGTCTTTTTATTGCTAGCTTATTGCTCTCTGATGCGGTTCATTCTTAATACTGTTTGAATCACGTAGAAAACACCAACTCTTTGCGCTTACATACGGTGTGAACAACATAAGTACAAACGAACGTTGGGCGAAATAATTTTTATTTGGGGGGAAGTTTTCGAGTGAACTTAGGTTGCTAACAAAAAGACGAGTAGAGGCTTCAACCGTTGTGTACCAACCGTAATAGTCGTGAAGTAGAATATTAATGCGTCACATTCGTTTTACTTTTTGTTCTGCAGTGCGAACGCTGTGTTGGACACTGTGATGGGACATATGGTTGCTATATATAAATTACTGCCGAGAAATTGCGATGGAAAAAGCATCTTTTGTGATTTGATAGTAATCTTTTTGATAGTAGTCGTTCTTTTATTTTCTTCTTCTCTCAGTGTACCTAACGCACATTGGTGCTATAAACAGTGTGGACCAAAAGTTTTATTCGCTTTTATTGCATTTGCATATTCCAAGGTGGGTCGGAAATCAAAATTAGTTTGGTTTATATTTATAGACACAAAAAATCACTAGGTTATAGACTGTTTCGTGTAATTCTGCTCCACTTAGTGCTACGCTTCTATAGCGGCCGCTTGTTCTGGTACATCTCGTTTCAATACTTCCACTCGCTGTTAGCAAGGGTTTGGGCCAAGGTGGACAGAGGGCATCGTCGGTCTCTTTTGGGCTTCTAAACAGATAGCGTAACCCATTTACTTTTTTTCCGGCTGCAACCAGAGATCTTTTAGAAAACGTATCAAAATTTTTAACCCACTCTGTACGATTGTCTGAAGACCAGAATATTGAAAAAAAAAAAAAGAGCAAACTTTCGGTCCACTCTGTAACTCTGTCTTTGTCCAAAACATAACGTTCGGTTTGCAGCTTGTGTGCGGAGAGCCGATCTCAACCCACTACACCAAAACAACAGTCGTTGATGTTCGGTCCGACACCAGTGGTTTCAAATCAACGATTTTCGCATATTCCTGTTCTCAGAACCGATCGACTGTGATCAGTCGGTCGTCACAATTGCTACACTTTGGGCTGTTTGCACCTAAAACCAAAGTATTATGCGAATTTGATCTCTGAATATAGGCAATCAATCTCTATAGGTGGCGCTTGATGCTGTGTCTTCGTTTGCGTGTGTATTTCGTGCGCCTATGAGCGTAGGTGCTTGAGTGTATGCGTATGCGTGCGTGCGTGTGCGTGTGTGTACGCGTGTATGCGTGCGTTTGTCTGTATGTTTGTACGCCCGCGCGTATTTGTTCGTGCGCGTGTAGGTGTTCGTGTGTGGGCGTTCATGTGTGTCCTTGCGTGCTTGTGCGCATATGCGCATATGCGCGAGTGCGCCTACGTTTGTATGTGTATGCGTGTGCGTGTGCGTATGCGTATGAGTATGCTTGTGTGTGTGCGCGCGTTTGTGTGTGTGTGTGTGTGCGTATGCCTATGTGCGTTTACTTCTGTGTTTGAGTGTGCGCACATATGAATGTTTGTATGCGTGTGTGTACGCGTGTATGTGCGTGTGTGTATGTGTGTCGTTTTACTTGACTCATTTCGCTCATTCTTTGGCGCTGCTTTAAACAGTGAACAGACTATATGAAGGATGTTTTTGAACAGTCGACGACTGTATGAAGAAGTGTGTTTTTTTTTAATAGTCACGCATGAAAATGATAGAGAACGCTGGACCAAGCGACTATTGCTCGAAAAATGCATACGTATAATGGCTGTTTTTGAAAAATATTTCATGCAAAAAGATATTATTTTCTGTACCATTTGAATGTCATGGTATCAGTGACCGGTAAGTTACGCGCAGACATGTTGGTGTTTTCCATCAGCAGCTGCGGTTGTCGAAAAATGTTCAAGCCGTGAAAGTACACTGTTAAGGATTACTGCATTTCGTCAGAATGTGACGGTGGTTTAACGCCAAGCACCTTGATCATCCGGTTAACCAAGACGATCCATGCTCAGCCATGATCAGAGTTACGTATGAATCTTTGCGGTGGTTAATCTGAGAGTCTCTGGCTTTATGAAATATGGTGTGTTTTAATTGGTTCTTTATCGGCTAAAAGTCTGTCATAAGCATGGCGAAGTTAACCGGTAAATGTGCTGCCTAGTTGGCAGTGTTTCGATGTTAGAACGGGTTGTTTTCAAGGAAAATTTGGTTTCTTTTTCTACAACGCTTAACACTCTGTCTAGTCTGTTGGAGATATTTTTCCTTTTGGGAGCGAGCATCCGCAAACCACAACTTAGAAGTTACATCATTTCGACAAAATATAAATTCGGCATAAATTCGGCATTTGATTTGCAAATTCCATCTTTTTGGCAAAATTCTGGAGGCAGTCATTTAATCTATTTAGTTAAAACCATTAAGACCGTCACGTATTAAAGTGAATTTCTTTAAACAGAATGTCACTCTACAAAAAGTTACTGAACATAAAATGAATGTCTTCTATTCAAGGAAAAATAGGATCTTTTCAAATGTATCGAGTAAACATTTTATTTCACAAATATGTGAGAAGCGGTTTTATGCATGGTCAAGAGAAGCTGGAACGCAAAATGTCTAGAGATATGCACACCTCCAAAACTGTCTGTCATCCAGAAAGACGCAATGCCGAGGTTTTCGATGATGCAGAGTTTCGGAACGTTATTAGCGATAGTTGAGGGGAGGGGTGGATCGAGATTCCCGCATGGAACTGGTGTCTGCATTCGCATATATGTCTCATCTTCATGCGATCCTAACACGTTTTCGACTTTGGCCATTCTTATCATCGTCGGTAAACGTTGACAGCAAATGGCGTAAAATTTTTTTGAGAAAAATTTATTTAGCGGTTAAATAAAAAGTGAAGGATATGGCACTTGTTTTGGCTTTATTTCTGACGCTTATTTTTCTTCCACGCTTTCGCACACGTTTAATTGCTGTCCTGGGTTGGTCAACAAAGAACGAAAACTGGAATCATGGAAAAAAGTCGTTTATGTGGGATTAGCATGGGATCGCCTAAAACAACGTCGAAAACGTTTTTAATAAAAGTTTGATTTTGCGTGCTGAAAAAAGTTTATGTGAAATTTGATGCGCAAATGCCTTTGTTGTATGTCGTGTCTAGCCAACGAATGAAATGCTTTTTGAGGAGGAGCTTTATCCAAATATCATTGACGTGTTCATTGCTTACATTTATGAAGAAAGGTCGTACTGTATGAAGTTATTGTCGTTATTTTTTTGAACGTTTGCAACCTACTTTTCACATAATCTCGACGTCAGAAATTGCTCAATGATCGCAGTTTGCTTTGCCATCAACATATGAAAAACCTACTAACTAATCGAATAACTTATCGTGAACATCGACCGAAGAAGATTTATTAGATCATCAAGTGCAATTTCACGAAATCATCTACGTTGGGCAGCAACAACTGGTCGGCAGTAACAATGAAGTTTGAGAGAGCGATAAAATGAAAATGTTCTCTGAGTGTACTTATTGTTCTCGCTGTCTTACATTGTAATCATCGTTCACCTGCAACTATTAACGCTCTAATTCTCCTCCAGTTTTGCCCAACCAACGTTGCACTGCTCATAACAGCATCAGAAGAAAGGCGCGAAATTTTGCAACGGCAGTCAAGTCAAAATCAAAATTACTGCAACTCTGTGGGCCGCTGCCGTAATGGAGTAATCCACAACCACCACAGGGACTACTGCAACAGCGGCGTAATAATAACCTCGGAACAGGGTGTTTTCCCATCAATATCCGCGCAACTTTTCATTGACAAGGGCGATGGGAACGATAAGCATTGTTCATTTAAGCTGTGCTACTCAAAAAAGCTTGGACGTATCGCTGGGCAAGAGGTCGGTGGCATTACTAGCCAGTTATTGAAAACAGTTCATCCCCACTGTGAACCTTCTAATTTTCAACAACGGAGAACTGCCACCGCCAAGGATCCCGACAGGGAAGCAATGCGGCAGCGAGGGAATGTCTCGTTTCTTTTGTGGGTATCATTATACTAACATCTCGCTCGTAGCAGATGACGATATTTCGCCGATTACTGTGGAGTGCCCAATGTTGTAAGTAGCAAGTAAAAAGTAGTGCAGAAACCTCACGCAGGGCCACTGAGGAGTATAAAGTTCTCAGAGACCGTCCCACTTCTGATGCCCGGGACGTTTTACTGAAACGTTTTGTCTGCGGCGTTCTTTTGTGTGAACGTTTCGTCGTAGGGACGTTTTGTTGTAGGGACGTTCCGTCAGCACGTTCTGCTGCAGTCGTTTTGTTGGCGGCGTTCTGTAGTAGACTCAACAATCCAAATGCCATCAGGTACGCACACAGAAAACCTCAATCGTTTTTTTTGCCATTATTTTTACCCAAACTGCACCTTAATTTTAGCTTTTTTGCTTTAACTCGACTGCGAAGCCGTTGTCCGCCTTTGTCGATGAGCCCAGTATTAACACCGCATACAGATTGAACGTAGTGAACTATCACTCCCCCTGAAGTCGCAGTTCAATAGGGACCAGATGGTAAATTCGATTTCTCATACTGAAAGCGGCGAATGTGATGCGAATAGATGCGAAGCTTTTCGCTGTTATGATATTAGAAAGACCTACCTTCGTGATGTAGTAACGATTTGATGTCAGCGATTACGAATGATTCAGAAGATATGATCCATTCAAGTCGTAAGTTTTTTACAAAATCACGACGAGATTTTACGGATTCTTTTGACAAGCCTCTTCGATTATGCCCATTATCGCATTCGACAAGCTCATCGTGTTTCAAACGATGCAAATAACGCCTAAACGCTAATGCTGTCCTTGGCTGCTTCAAAATTAACCATTCGAGCCTAGACTTCACGAAGGCTACTTCAGCGAATGACATTCTCATCAAAACAAATTGCTTTCCATAGGCAACTGGAAAATCCTGGCTTGCATACGTTTCTTAATTAAGTGAAATGAACGCTATGAAAAAAGTGAACAAGCTTGAGTCAGTTTTTCTTTTGGTGCGGTAAACAACGGCAAAGAAATAAACCTTTCTAGGCACACCGAAACGACCATCACAAAAGCACTATCTACTTGTTTTGACAATGTTTTAACGGTAGTTGCTTCGTAGAGCATTACATGATTATTTTCTGTCCCATTTTTTCCCTTCATTTTTAAGATCACCGAAACGAATATCGCATAGCACTTCTGGAATACGTGTTACACAAATATAACATGTACTTTTGCAATGTGCGAACTTCATAAACTAGAAAGAACAAAGTCATGACAAATTTTTTAAACTTGGCCACATTGTAAACAGAATCCGATCAATTAATCGATTCATAGCTGATAGGTCGATTACGCGCACAGGAATGCAATTCCATCTGATTGGTACAATCCGAAAATCAGCCCCTCGAAAAGTTGATGAGACACTCTGCCCTGCAAAATCAAAGAGGCTTCTTTCGCGGATTCCTGCAGCCGCTCTATTCATAGTTGTTCTAAGCCGCAATCTTTGCAAAGTTGCCTATACGTGCTGAGCCCCTTTGCCACATTACCTTATTTTTATGCAGTCTATGTTCTTTTCATTCGAACGCATTCTGCACTCTTATAAAGATCTTATCGTCAACAGATTTTTTCCAACTGCGTAAATTGTTCGCAAACGATTGGTCCTGATTCGGTTCGTAAGGCTATTCTAGACTACCTCAACAATAAAGCATTCTGACAAAAGCAACCAATCGACATCTCTTTAATCAAACCTATCAGAAGCAGCTGAAATATTTATATCTACGATTGGAACAGAATGCTTTTAATGCACTTGAAACAATTCATAGGCAAGTTACATGAACCAAGAACATTCAGTTCGCGAACAGTTGGTTAAATATTCATAATCAGTCAGTAGATCACTTTAGCATGAATGAAAATGATAACTCAGAATCAGAATAATAACCAACCAAAAAACATTAGAAACGATGCAGCAGACGCAACGGCATAATTGTTAAACAACTATACGGTTCACATGTTGAAGTTTAAACAGCAGTTGCTCGATGTATAGACCTCTTCCGCCTTACAACAGTCTTAACTGTATAATTTTTGGAGTACTATCCCCGCATTCGATTATGAGTGGGTTTCTTAAAGAAGGCTCTTCAATCAGGCAATTTGACGACCTCAACTAGATTGAGATGAAAAGATTAGCGATCGATGCCTCTTGCTAAAGAAAAAATAAGCAAAAGAAACATTTGCACACTCATAAACGTGAACCAAGCCTATAATGCATCGCATGCGAAAACGTACAGAAACACTAGAGGGAACATGATGAAGGCAAATGCCAAGGAAGAGGATAGGGAGGAGGAGTAGGGGTCTACGAAAGGAAACGGGACGAAATCGGCGATCGGATAGCAGCTTCACATGGTGCTTCGGAACAAAACAACGGAGCACACCCACGTGAAACCACGAACCGCACACCGATGGGGTTAAAAGCACTGATTTAAGCAGCAACTACACAACACTTTCAGTACAAAGGATACGAGACGGGAAATCTGCTGAGATGTGGCAATTCAGTAACACCTGTGCACCACTTTGCTTCGATTTACAAAATACAACCTCCAGCGAGGTTCAACAATTCAACTCTAGAACAAACGCCATCGCACACTATTCGACCGGGCAGATTATACACTTTCCCCTTCGTGCGAGTTCTGAAGTGGAAGTTTTGTTTATAGGAAGGTGGCGTAATAAAGAGCAACGTCATATGGCTATTTTCAAAACTGGAACTCGCACTCAATTCAGCAAAAAAAAAATCATCTTCTGTAAATCTGTTATCACAATGACTGGGAAACTGTCAAATGTGTACGAGGAAAAAAATTAGACGAAATGGAAATCGAGTAGTGCCAGTCGCCCGAACGTTACCTCATCCAATTGTTCGGCAAAGTTCTCGTTAAAAAAAAAAAAAAAAAAAACAAAAAAAAAAAAATTTTTTTTTCCTCAAAGA
>JPKZ01001314.1:0-13896 GCA_000803305.1 Toxocara canis
CTTAAACGTGTAAGGCGCTTCGCAGCGATGAATGATTGCTAGTGTAAGCGTGCAGAGCGTTAGCTGAACAGATAAGCATTCAATCTCAGCAACGAAACAGACGCTCAACGTTTTAGATTTACGACGTTTCACTATGCGTTTATCAACTATATCGTTGGCGTATGTTTTTCACGCTAATCAAAAATCAGAAATCGCACCGCTAATTTATACTTCAGCCACCGATAAGTTTCGCACTCAAGACCGATGGCTACAATTTGAGTTGAGAAGATTTTATTCACACCTCCGCACATCTTGAAGATCATCGATAAGGTGAATCTTGCCTAGCAACTATGTTGCGTGGGGATCAAGGCATTACACCGCTCGCCTCTTGCGACCCTTTCGAACCACATTTAGTCCATTTCCAAAGTCCTTGGAGAGCGTGGGAGGAGAAAGGATGAGGAAACCACCTCACCCTTTCTCCTCCCACCGGGACGATGTTTTCCAAAAACAACATTTGTTCGATGCACTAATAACATAGTCACATTTTTATGTTTTCATGTTTTTCTCTTTAAATACGTAAACAAATTTCGGGTTGGAATTCAACTGGATTTATTTTCATTCCATTAATTTCGATAATTTTCATTCCATTAATTTCGATAATTTTCATTCCATTAATTTCGATAATTTTCATTCCATTAATTTCGATAATTTTCATTCCATTAATTTCGATAATTTTCATTCCATTAATTTCGATAATTTTCATTCCATTAATTTCGATAATTTTCATTCCATTAATTTCGATAATTTTCATTCCATTAATTTCGATAATTTTCATTCCATTAATTTCGATAATTTTCATTCCATTAATTTCGATAATTTTCATTCCATTAATTTCGATAATTTTCATTCCATTAATTTCGATAATTTTCATTCCATTAATTTCGATAATTTTCATTCCATTAATTTCGATAATTTTCATTCCATTAATTTCGATAATTTTCATTCCATTAATTTCGATAATTTTCATTCCATTAATTTCGATAATTTTCATTCAATTAATTTCGATACATTTTATTTGCTCATATACGATCAATAAAGATTTCAAAGTAACATAACGTTACTTTAAATGTGCATCCATGTGAGCATTTTATAGTCATCAAAGTTTGAAAGAAAAAAGGGGAACGAAATCGATTCGAAGAAAACAAAACCGTAGTTAGTACATCGTTTATTTGATCCGTTGAATGACCAATGTGTATTTTTTTTACAACCAAATGATACCTTATCGGTTTCTGTTCCATTCCGATGCTCATTTCTTTCGATGTGATCGATAAAGTGCGGTTGAGTTAAGTATATAGATTGAAAATAAATGAAAACTGTAAACTGTACATGCAACGACGATAAACGTTTATGCCATTCGATATGTGATAGAGGTGCACCATTTCAATGTATGGTACGACACAACGTATTTACGGTAAATCGTTAAGAACAGATGCGTTCATGTGAGTTTAAAAAAAAACAACAACGGTATTTACAAAAAGCGATTGAATAATTTTGGTATAGCACAAATAAGCATGTGAATGAGGAAGCTATATGTACGAGAAAGATCTAATTAGCGTACGTACAGTATGCGAAAGGACGGCAGTAGCTTAGTGGTATAGCCCCCACTTCGTATACGGGGAGACCTGGATTCGATTCCCGGCTGCTCCCCACCATACCACTGACAGCCCAGCTGGCGGGTAGTTAACAGTAAGCTAAAACAGCGAAAGGGATGGCTGTGCTTGGCATGCGATTGCCTCAGTAACATCGAGACATTGCACTGAAGGCCCGAGAGGTAAGAACAATGAGAACAGTATGCGACAAGTACTACATTGGTAGTGATTACGAAGAGCGACCACTAAAATCTCGTACTGTTATCGCATGGCTTAATGTTATTTGAGGTACTTGTTACACGTTCGCACCAAATGGCTTCTCTTCTAACGTTTATTTTACTTCACAAACAGTCATAGTATTTGTTTTTCATTTTGCTAATAGTCAATGCAGAGGGGAATATTGTATAAATTGTATAAGTAAAGGCAAAAGAGGGACGATGAGTTATGCAATACGCTCATATTTCTATGCATAAACTTCCACCTCATCATTCAATATGACAGATTTTTGCACAATCACCTATAGTATACGGTGTCAAGATTTTTTCAACCCATAAATTTCGAAAGAGCTGATTGATGATCTTTTGAAGCGAAGAAATTGCGACAATTTTTAAATCTTTTTTTAAATTTTTAAAACGAGTCAGCCATGTGAAAGCAATTGGAGATGCACGTAAATGCAATAGAATATTTATATGCAGCAATACAACAATACGCAAATATTTACAGCACAAAAACCCCGTTTGAAGCATACATGACCATAGTTCATATTACGTAAACAATACTATAGAATGGTGGCGGAATGATAATACTATCTGAAAGCATGAGAGTTTTAGCATCTTTAAGCGGATTCGTTCATTTCACATCTTTCACATTTTCTCGTTGGTGTTTTGTGATCACCGTCATCCAATTAGCTTCACCATCTGATTCGAGACGAAGTTATATCAAACGTTTAATTAATTTTCTGTTGCTTTTTTTTTTAAAAGTGATTAATTTGCCCGCAATTTGTTCGTTGATTTTTCGAGTAAATATCACTCCTGCAAGATTCAAATTGAAGGTCTAGGTGGACTGATTTAATGATTTTCACTTTTATAAGTGATATCTAGACAATAAACATAGGTGAAATAAAATAGCGCATTTTTGTGAATGCCATAAAAATGGTTAAAATGATCAGTGAAAAGGTTTTCGACAACGGCTTTGTTTAAGAAAAATCTTTCATCGTAGCGTTTGCCATCATAGAAATTTTCATAGGCCTACGTTCTTATTGAAAGAGACGTCCATCGCACTGCACAGACAAAAAGCGCACGACAATTATTTATTGAACGACTTATTAATTGCCTCGAATAAATGGGACTTTTGCAGTCCGAGAAAGATTTTCGCTAAAATAGCGTTTAAATTGCGAGCAGTACGCGCAGAAGCAACCCGTAATCACGGGAATATTATTGGGGAGAGAGATTGGGATGAAGGTGGAGGGGATCGGAGGGGAGAGGGGTTACAGAGGAGAGGGGATAGAAGGGTAGTTTAGTCACGGAATGTTAGCTTTATTATAAAACGTTTTGCTATGGGAAATACTGCAAAAATATCACTCATTGTTTTCCTCCCAGAGTACCAGGAAGGAAAAAGGAAGTTTACGTTGTTCTTCGAATACACCACTTCCATCTTCGAGTATATTTCTCGGCCTTCAGAAGTCATGATACGTTCCTTTCGTGTTGGCCCCTTAACCGAACAAAGATGGTCATATCTCTCAGAATCTCTGCAGCTGAATTCTATGCGCAAAGCCCCAACTCATTTGTGTACAGCCGTGTGATCTTCGAATTAGCGCAGTGTTCTTCGATTTTGTTTTTCACAGCGACCTTTGCTTTTCGTGGTTGTAGGTGCTTCCGAAGTGAACGTGGGACGAAATGCTGGTGAAAAGCGCTCGTTTTTTTTTTGAAATTAAGCAAACGAACATCCGTTTTCCTGACCGAACGCAATTGATTTTCATTTTCTAGTAGTCAGAATCACTTGACTTCAGCAAAGGTCACGTGACTTCTGTAAAATTTGTGGAACAACGGTCGACGCGGCGACTACAGGGAACAGGGAGGGTTATGTATCGCCTCCCCCATTGATCACTAGCATATCGTCCACAAGCCATTGCAGTTGCTCTACAGTCATTAGCGGAGCAAAGTCGTTGTAATTACCAACGCGTTACTTATCGACGAGAATTGTTAAGCTTCTTACCTTTACTCTTTCCTATTTCTTTAAGCACTTTGCACTCTCTAAGTATCTGTTTACACTTTGCAAGCACACTGCTTAAGCTCTTTTGCATAGCACTTAGTATTGCATGTTACGAAATACGCAGCACACATTGTGCATGCAACTGTTGCAGCGTTAAATTCACTCGCACGCCAACTAAATGGCTGGCAGGCTTCAATATAAGACGAACTCTAAGCAGCTAGGAAAGTTATGCTATAAACGGGCATCATTAAGACTTCCGTTCATTCGGTTCGACCGATATAAAAAAAGCGCTCTGCAAGTACGCGAAAACATTTAAAATTCAGGAACCGCTAGAATGTAATCGAAAAGATCCTCTGCACAGGATATGCTTTTCGTCTAAAACCGCATAGCCGAGATCACTTATTAGCCCGCTGAAGCATACTGGCTTGGTGCTAGCGCTGTAAACACTTTCTGCTGCGTACATAACTCAGCATTTCAACAGTGAACCTTAACTTAAAAGTAAAGCATAGACTGTTGTAAAGAGTCCCTTATCTCTTTTAGTTAATAAAGATATCAGCCCTTGCGTATGAATGACATCTTTACCAACCATTTGCTAGGCCGCCCACAAAACTATTCTAAAGAGATATCTAAAAAGCACTTTTGTAATTTGCAAAAATAATAACACTTGTTTTATACATTGTTTTTTTTGGATCCTTATTTCTTTGAAGGATTTTTTAAATAACTTATCTATACAGCAAAGTTCCAATTAAATGACTGAAGAGAATTGGAAACCTAACGTTTAATTTTCCCCAATAAGGTTTAGGAGAAGAAAAACAACAATTAAGCGATCTTCCATTGTCATTCTACGATACCGTATAACATAAGAGAATGAACTCTTTCTATTCAATATTTGAAGCATTTCCTGAAAATATTTTTTTTTTAAAGATGAACGGTCAAATATAAACACTTCAACAGGTTTTGTAAAGAGTACACATCAATTTGCAGAAGGAAATAAACATGTTTTTTTAAATAGTCATCATGACGCAATGCACTAACAACATTGTAACATACGAATGTTTTCTGTGTTTTTGTTTTCCATTTTTCTCAGTGATTTTTCGTCTTTGTTCGTTTTTTTATTTGTGTAAACGAAATTAGAGCCATCGTTGTTTTCTTTCACCTATCCTTTTCTTTTCTCATTTTTCACTTTTTCATTGCTTGTTTTTCTTAGGGGGGGGGGGGAATAAAATCCCAAATTTGCAATTTTTTAAGAAAAATAAGCGTCTTAATCGAAACTCACATTTAATGTTGCAAAGGATGAAAACTTTCGATTTGCTTTGAAAATAATGAAAAACAAATCGACCGCATGGAACCTGCGGGTTTCGATGTAGATAGACCGTGTTATTGTTTTCTCAAAAATAGACTGAATTATGAGTGATAGCAATGTTCATGCTTTTTTTGTCGATAGGAGCAAGCATATAGTTGCTGTAATGTAGTGTAGTTGATAAACCGGTATTCATCTGCAAATATTTCAAAAACGCTTTAATGTTTTTAGTTATGTCCTCGAATGATGGGCGAATCTTAAAACGAATCCATTAGGCCATATGGTGACTGTTGTACCTATCAGATTTAAATATACTAAATTTTCCGTCTCATCAACTGAAATCAGCAACCGAGCAGACAGAAGAAGTATGCGCGCTCACTCCCGACATGGCAGTCGTATTTTCGGGGTTCTATAAAGATTTCCTTTCTTGTTTTTCAATTACTCGTTCTTTTACTTGTTTTTAATTACTCGTTCTTTTACTTGTTTTTATTACTCGTTCGAATTGAAGTTTTTACTCGATCGTGCATCCGCATTGCCCTTTCGATGTAGCTCTGCCAAAAAAAGAAGGCAGAAGATGTGCATTAGAAAGTGTGTACGGCAACATGAAGGACATATGATAATCTGTGCTCAAGGCGGCGTGAATAACACGTGAATGAGGGCCGAAAATATTCGTCGACAAACGCTTTTTATCCGCGAAACGATTCTCTTCGTTGAATGACGCAGTGTAGAGTTCGCGGTTGCCGAGGCTTTAAAAAAAAGCGGAAGAATTGTTGCCGCTATGAAAATTCTCCTACTCCCTTCATCACTCACACCACTCTTTAGTATGCGTGAAGCATACTGTAAATCCGGGTACTGTAATTAGCGGGCACTAGTATCTCTTAATTATAGCATCAAAGTTTGAGAGGAAGTAATTTAAGGCTTTCAACTTCTTCACCTCCAATGGTCCTGTATTGTCAGCCTTTATTTCTAATGCTCGATTATACCATGCTTTCATCATGTTGAAGGTGGGTAGCCTAAAACTTAAACGTTTAACTTTAAATTATGGCGAAGATGTCCGAGTTCTCGTTGGTTGTCTGCAAATATGATCTGAAACCTACTTCCACCTTGCGGTGGGTATTTTTTTTTTCGCACAGCTCTTGCAGCAGAGAGTCTGTGCAAGGTGCACAATCGGCAAAAACATCACAGCCTACTGTAATGACCTCTAGCGATTGCTTTTTTCTTCCTTTGCCGTTACGAGTGACAAATGCGCGATAACAGAGCATCGATTCGGAAAATGCATGATCGAATGCATGAGCTTGCCGATTTCGCAATCGAGAGAGAAAAAATAACTAATTGGTCGCTTTCAGTCGGCGACGCAAAAGTGTTCGAAAGAGGCCGACCATTTGCGTTCGAATGGGCCGTTTGAATGTGCTCCTGAGTCATGCAAAAATCGTCGGCCATTACTTACATGCTCATCGTGGTTGAACTGTGTTTGCCACGTGAATGGGCATTTATCGCTCACGTGAGTGAAGCGTTCCGCACATGAACACGCCTCTATTCGAGTAATTATGGAACCATGAGCAAAACATGCACATGCAAAGAGTATATATCGCAGATGTGCCCTTCTATATTCAGTTGCATTTTATTCTTACATGTCTTGTCAGTGAGGCTTAATCCTCATTTTGAGGAAAGCATGTTTATGTTACTTTCGTTAAACAGATATGTGCTGCTGTTTTTGCGTGATTAGTTCTTGGTTTTTCTTATCGTCGCACATATGTTCCGCAGTTATTCTAGTACAATTATTTGCAAGGCAAGGCTCTTCTTTTGTCGTTGTTTATCGTTGTTTGCTGCACTCGCATAAGCAAACGAAGTGTATGATAGTAGTTCCACAATTTGAAATGCGTATTAGGATTACTACTTCGCATAGAATAGTAATTACTATGTGATATATTCTTATTCTTATTCTTATTCTTACCGCTCGGGCCTTAAGTGCGATGTCTCGATCTTACTGAGGCAATCGCACGCCGAACAACAGCCATCCCTTTGGCTGTTTTAGTTTGTTGTTAACCATCTGCTAGCTGGGCTGTCAGTGGTATGGTGTGGAGCAGCCGGGAATCGAATCCAGGTCTCCCCGTAAACGAAGTGGGGACTATACCATTGAGCTACTGCCCCCATCGTTCCCATGGTATACTGTAGTTGATATAAGTGATATATTACCTATATATATTACCTCTATACCCTTTCAGCAATTGAGATTTGTCTAAGCCTTTTTTCGATGCGTTTTCGTTGTTTACACGCGTCTACAACTTTTTGTTGTTTTGTTAAGAATTGCTGTATAAGCTGACAATATAAGCTGAACTAGCTAGCATTCCTCAATTTTAGCGCTAAATTCAGCAACTTATTGCGCCATTTTTCCCTGTACCTCTTTTTTCCTTTTTTTTAAAACTGCGTTAACTTTTGCGCTAGAGTTCATTTAAAAATGGATATTCGCTTGATATATTCAGTGATCGTGATCTCTACTTCGATCAAAACGGCTAACAGCTTCTTACGACGCCCTAAAAACAAAGAATTGTTTATGAAGAAGCACGCAAAGTAAATATCAACATATGCTTTAACGATATTCAGTATTAATATTATTAACAGTATCAGTACTATATTACATGGTGCGGTCAGCACCACTACCAACGAATGATCGATCATTGATTGCGAAATAGATCGAAAAAGGTCCATATCATAAAACGTTATATATAAAACAGGATCAACTAGTAATTACGCTTATTTGTAATTTCGTTTCTCGTGATCGCTATCCTCATTTAAATTCCGACTGAATGGATGATTTCCTGAACAGAGTTAAAGTATTAGAGTAAGGGAAAAAATTTTGTTGGACATCTTCACGTAATTCGCAAAAAATCGAATATCTTTATTCCTGCCTTCTAGTGTTGTCTTGTTGACAAAATGCTAAGAAAGTGTACTTTGGTGTTATTGTTTAAATTCACACATTCGACTGCATTAACGTGAAATTAACTTGAGGTTCAACTTAAAGCAAAGAAATTTTAATTATTTTCAAAGAATTCCGCCACGAAAGCTTTTCAAATGCTAGTGAGCTCATTAGAACGGGAAAAAGGACTTAATTAAGGTTCGAAATCAATTCCCAACGATGATGTATATTGTCCTGATTCAGTCCCTGAAAACATCAGACTTTATTTTCACATAAACTTAGAATAATTAAGCGTTGAAATTTTATCCCATTATTGGCCTGGAATTCAGTACTACAATGCAAGTTAACTTTGCGAACAGCCTACATTTTTTATTGTCATTTTCAATTATGCTCACAAAATAAGTAATATATAAGAATTTTTTTTAAGAGAGCTCAACTACCCAAGTGATTGATAGGAAGGCCATTGAAATGGATGACGTATGCGCAGTATGGAGTATAAAAGTGATGCTAGAAGCAGCTTATTGGTTGTATTTGTTGATCGATACAAAAATAGTAACACAAATGGCAAAGCATTTTCATGTGTTGGGCGCACCACAAATGCATCTGTGCCATTCGATCGATTCGAAGAGTTCATTTCATGTCCACGTCAGCACATTAGATGTTATTTAAGTCATCTAATTTGTCTGTACTAATAGAACTTAAGCTTAATTGAACGGAAGCTGCGGTCGAATATTTAACGCATTCGGCTCAGTTCGAATATTTGACGGCTAAGATTTTATTGATGGCCAGCGAATGTATAGTTTACGATTATAGGAACGATATTTCAAGAGGAGCATACTTCAGACAGTCAAATTAAGTTCGATAAAAGTAATAATCACCTAACTGATGCATGAATACACCCATTATCACATGCAATTTAGTAATTCAACACTTATGACACACACGATTTGTAGGAGAGGGGAAGAGGGGAGGGGGGTTTACAAACAATATCTTAGTTAATTGCCAGCTTATTTAAATTTTTAAATTTCATGCCAAAATTAGAAAAATTCTCATTTGCTGCTAACTCACCTCCTTGATAATTTTGAATTTTGTTTGTACGGTAGAATAATTTATTTTGTCTAGTGCGGAATCTAAAATAAAAAGCAAGAATTGCAACTGCTGAAGATATAGACGAGCACGAAAGGGTGTAGTTGTTTATTTATCTTATTTATTTACTCATTTACTAAAAATGAGAAGTACTTAATACTCATATAATTACACGTAATGGACTTAATACTCATTTAATTTAACTGTCACGATAGCAAGTTCTTTTTTTTTCCATAAAAATACGTTCTATTGTCATATAATGGGTCATGAACTAAAGAGAAATCGCTTTCGAAAATTAGAGTTCAAACAGTTGCATTTGTTGTCATGCTGCTCCCAACTTATGCCTAAGCACCTAATATTTTGATTTCTTTAAATACGAAAAAAAAATAATTTTTTCTGCTTTTTTCTCCTGACACTTTTCGATCTCCTCTCGAAATCGGGCTGCAGTTTGCGCCTACTAGCTCCGTTCGCTCTTTTCCGATCGGGAAAGAGGACGAACGATAAGTTCCTCTGTAAGTAAACGATAACTTATTACACATTTGGCTTTTGTCATTTCATTGAATATTTGGGACGGCGTTCGCAAAGCTGAATTTAGTGACTGAGGATCAGAAAGATCGTTTCTTTTTTTTTTGAAGTAACAGAAAAGATCAATATCGAAACATTCAAAATCCCTTTCAAATCGCTCTTAATTCGTCTAATGTGATTTTTGAGTCCCTCATCTTTTAAAAAAATATCCTCACAAATGCCGAACATTGCATAAAATATACCATTCAGTTTAAAAAAGATTTTTTTTTGAAGTTTTTACCGCGGCGATGATCACAAGTCGTAAATCAAGGAAGGTTCCAGTGAACAGAAATTTAATGCATTATCGAAATTTGAGACGAAATGTTCATTCATGCTCCACCTCTTTATGCATGAACGAAAACTCATACTCTTCGACGTCATGTGAACCACTATCGAATGAATTCAACGCTTCCTATATCTAATGGCCAAGGATTCCGATCAGTTTCCACCTCTCAGGGCCATCATGCTGAAATAAAAAAAATCGCAAATTCCAAAGGTTTTCCAATTTGGAGTATGAGAGGGAAGAAAAAAAAATTCTCATGCAAATGACTAATCGATCGGCTTTGTCGGCATGAAAGCATTGGAATTGTAATGAAAGAAGACCGCTATCGAACGCTCTCTCAAAGGATACGGGATATCGTATCGGGTGGCGGCTACCAGCGATCCATAACCCGCTTACGCCCAGTATGAATGTTGTTCTCAGATAAGCGACTGCTTGGTTTTAAAATTTCTTGTTTTAAAATTACCTTCTTCTATACGTTCAGCATGAATTTCAGACAACTCTCAGACTATTGATCCGTATCGCTGTACGATGTCCCTGCAACTAATTTTCCCTCCACGGACGTGAAAGACTGCAAGAAACTACCGTCGAATAAAGAGGAGTGAACTATAAAAGTCCGTATCTTCGGCAGCCGTTAGCAATCCCTGAAATTTGTTATCCTCAAGCTTTTCATTACTCATGATACCATCTCTCTATCCGTAACCAGAATGTTGTGCTCCAGCACCTCAGCAATCCATCAAAATGTTGTGCCCCTCTCACTGTTACTTCCGCATATCATGATCGGTGAAGTCGACTTGTTCCGCACGTCATGATCGGTGTAGTCGACTTGTTTACGACACCCGCTAAAGTGCTCAGTATCCGATAGGACGGAGCTCATCAGTAAGTGAACGTCCATCAAGCGTTGCAGATGCTAACGCTGACCAAGCGCTCTCCATTTGAACTAATACGGCGAAGCGTGCGGCGTATAGCTCGCGCACGCGTCGAGCGCCTGTGCGCGTTCGAGATTTCGGCCCTACCCCCTCCAACCCTACGAGCATCGGCGTCAGAGGCGGTGGTGTACGGGTCGCGTGCGGTTGTGCACACGTCGAAGGGTGGAGTATTTATCGTTCGTCGGGGATATGTGGCATATTTATTGTTTGTTGGGGATATGGGGCGTACGTATCGTTCGTTGGGGGTATCTGGCGTATTTATCGTTCGTGGGGGGTATGGGGCGATCGTGTGTTGTTCCTTTTGAGGATTGCGAGTTGTTGAATAGACACATATGGTCATTGGCTTGTTCGGGGAAGGGGGGGAGAGGTGATGTGGTTATCGTTTGTTAAATTCTTTTTCGAATATGCCACGTTTAAATTGCAAGCAACGTCGCTGTCTTCTCAACGGTGAACGTAACTTGTCAACAGAGTGGTGAACGCAGAGTGACGTTTAATATTTTTTGATAATTCTATTTTAATTGGGAGTGTATAATTTTTGAAATATCGTTTAAACAAGCGGCTCAAGATGTTCACCTAATTAAAATACACGTTTTTATTTGCGAGCTAACAAAATAACACTGTGAAAGCGTTACTACGATTCCTCTCTTTGTTGTTTTTTTCCACTTTTTATTTCTTTTCGTATCGCTTAGATAATATAGCCAGCAAATGGCTAAAAGCTGAGAGCTGGATTCAATGTTTTTTTTTCTCATCGTATGGGCGCCCATTTAAAAACAAAAGGTGTTTTTGGTTGGTTTTTTTTTCCGACGAGATTGATTGTTGTTTGACGCTTCTGTATATAACGAGTGTGCTGTTAAAAGCGATGCGCGTGTGCCAAATTATCTTTATTTTGCCTAAAAATTTTTAAAAATAAATAAACCCGTTTTTATTTAATTTTTTTTGCTGCCGTTTATTTTTTAAAACAAATAAATTGGTATCGCGTTGCTTGCCGCTCGATATGCACAACATGCTGACATACGGATAAAAAGTAATTGTGGAGCGTTGTTTTGTTTTGTTTTTTTTCCGCTTTAATCTTTTCATATTTTGAAATGCCATTGTCGTAATTTGATTGCGTGGATCCGTTGCATTGATTTTTTTTTTTGGGGGGGGGGCTGACATACGGATAAAAAGTAATTGTGGAGCGTTGTTTTGTTTTGTTTTTTTTCCGCTTTAATCTTTTCATATTTTGAAATGCCATTGTCGTAATTTGATTGCGTGGATCCGTTGCATTGATTTTTTTTTTTGGGGGGGGATTACATTTTTTTGGGTTACCGAGGTTGGCGTTTCCTGAACGCGTAAACTGTTTAGCCGTTTGCTTAATTTCGTTTATTATTTTCGATATTCATTTAATTTTCGTTGGCGATACGGTATTGTTCTGTGCAGCTAGATATGCTGTAGTGAACAGAAAACAAACAGCGTTAAAAGTTAAAGTGGAATCAGTATTTCCCTCAATACGCTGCCTTATTGCATTTAATTTTTGCTTTTTTTTTTTAAATGGTGACGCGTTTGCGCTTTGATATTTTGTTTTGACATGTGACGGTGCCTTAATACTATTTCCAGTAATTACACTAAGTATGCGGCGGTTGACGTGAGATCACGCTATGGATGCACCTCGAGAGGTGTGTTATAAGCTCCAGGGCAGCGCGTTTGCCTTCCAGCTTCGACTTCGGCCGTACGGTCCAGCTGTATCCGCAGCGCTTTGTTTCGTAATTGAGCATGAGCGTTCGCAATACCGGGAGCACTGAGCGGGTCTAAATTTATTCGTCTAGGGCGCCAGATTTGGTGGTTTACTTTTTGTGGTCCCATTTTAAAAAATTTTTTTTGCCAACCCTTTTCCTCCAGGCAGCCTACTGGGGAGTTCGTTTTTTTCCGAACACAGTCCATTCCGATCAACACTTTGCATTTGCTGAGCTACTGCTTTGTTAGGAGTGAGAAAAAGCACATTTTTTTTGTATTGCGTGCCATTTGGTTCATGATAATAAACAGTTACAAACAATGCGGGAAGCGACGACTTTTTTTGGCAATTGTTATAAACGTGGAAACGGCGGTGACCATGCATTCCAAGCGATCGCATGGTGCTTGTCGAGGCGTGAGAATCGGAAGAGAGATCTACAGTATACATTTGCGTTGGGTTGCACTACTTTTAGCAGCAGTGTTGCAACGCAAAATTTTGCAGAGAGTGCAGCTGAAAGGAGATTTTTTGGAAAATGAACAAGTTATTCGGATTGTCGCGTTGAAACCGAAGAGGACGGAATAAGAATATGATAAGAGGCAGAAGTATCCATTCCGCACAAAGCNGCGAAGAATGCTTCTCAAAGAGTTCTCAACTCTCGTGTAAGGGTTCATAATCGGGAAATGTGAGTACCAGATCTCTCGCCGTGTAAGGAAAGCTGGACGTGAATTGAGATGTTCAAAGAGGTGTGGAACTCTATGAAAGGTAGTTGAGAAGCAGAAGCTTTTTTCATGGTTGATCCAAATCTGTGAGGTAACTGGTTGTAGTAAAGTATATCCGAGGTGGTTGCAGCGTTTTTTAACATAGCGGGAAGTCTCTTCGACTGGTGGCGAGCAACTTTTATTTAAAAATAATAGTTTTTAGAAACGTAGTGCTTGTGTGGTGCACTTAATGGTTTGGAAGCTTTTTGGGTTAGAATGGTACGAGATTACTTAAAAACATTATGCGATCCGCGTGAAAGGCATATTGCCTAAACCTCGCGCTTCCCAGCCCTTTGCATAAAATATGTAGTAAAGGGTTCTTGGTGCACTGTATCCGCGCCAACTGATGCACTTTCCAGCTATACTTAACGGCCTTGCTGCTCTACCACCCAAAGCTCCAAACCGCCTGCATGTGTGCTGGCTGACGTATGAGTGATTTGCCGCGCTGAAATCGTAAACTTATTTCATATTGGGAAGAGGTTCTCAGGAAGCGGAAAACTAGACGTGAGTGA
>JPKZ01001314.1:14043-31588 GCA_000803305.1 Toxocara canis
AGTGGGAGACGAGTGGACCCCGATGGGTTCACCAGTCCGTACACCAAACATGAGCTCGTTATGAGGCCTGAAATCAGGAATTGTGCGGTCATACTATGATCAAGTACAGCACCTAAAAGTATTCGCAAAAATAGCTCAAGAAAGTTTCATCTAACAGTCATTGGCCGAAGAGACTTCTGAATGGTTTCTTTATTGAAACGGTTTTATTCGGTTTTGGTAGGGAATGGTACGATCTCTACAGGCGTTGAATTTCATGCTTCGTTGGTCTGCCCCGAATTGGTCTTCGAACTGTAGGCGCGTTGCGTACGCTCAGTTGCACGATCTTTCAACTGAATAAGTGGATGGATCCATCCAGTCAACCACTAATCTGCTACCGTAAGCAGGAGTGTTCGTGTGAAAATGCGACAGAAATATTGATAAGCTAGATTAGCTGTGTACGGCTTTGCAGATCTAGAATTTTTGCTGGCAGGTATCCCCAGGCTTGCGCGAAATTATGAATCACGGTAGTGATCTTCGCTCTTGAACTTACGCTGAGAGCGCTCTCGATGAACATTCGAGATCGACGCTCGATACGCCGCGCGCTTAACCGGATGTTAGACGATAAAACAACGAAAAGATCGACTCGTTGTGCAGAGGGCCGGAGAGGTGGAAGAATGTGGTGTAAAAGCAGAAAAGCATGAAATAGTATGGGAATTTGCAAGATTTGAGGACAGACGACAAAACATTTGTGTGCACCGCTTGAGGCAAGATCGACGGTCGATTGCGGATGGCATTGCGCAAGGGACAAAACGCGACAAACAAAATACTGAAAGGTCTACGGAATAGTATGGTAGGCGAAGAGAATTGGGATTGTCAGTGAAGGCGTGAAGTAGACGAGATGAGGCATGATCGGAAAAGAAGGAGAAATATTTTTAGTGTTGTCGCAGATGAAGAGCCTCAGAGCGTTTGAGCGGAAATGTACACAAACAACTTTTTTTTCGGTAACCGTGCTCGATGGGACCAGTGAGATGCGTAAACAAATTTTGCACGAGCGGTACGAGCGTTTTGCAAAACATGGAACATTCGGCGAGAGAGTATAGATAGAAAAAGGCAAATGGGGATACTCAGAAAGGATATTGCAGACAAAGAATGCAGAGAAGAGCAAAAGAAATGGCGAGCTGTGCAAGAGGCGTGCAGATCAGTGGAGAAGAATCTTGCAAAGAGCGTCGACTAATAAGAGAGACGGTCGCAAATGAAACTGCAAGGGAGAGTCGACCGCTCTATTTTCGCATGATTAGGGGTTTGTAGTGTGAAGCGATATGCATGAAATTAAGTCGGCACAGGAAACGTCAGACGAACTATAAATGTTCAAATACTGAACCAGAATAGAAACAAGTCATTGTGAAGCATTTCGAGATCGATGACAAGCGGCTACACCGATTGCAAAAAAGTGCGTCTGAGTTGATAGAAGTCGTTTTGCGTTTGCTAGTTCTACAAGCATGCAGTGGTGAGGTTGTGCAACGAATGATGCACCGAACCATCGGACATTTGTGCGTGGTACTACATGAAGAGAGAAATACGTTTGAAAAAGTAAATTAAAAAATGTTTAGATGCTGAGGCGTCGATAGGCTTTTTCGTTGCATTTTTCTAAAATCATTTCCCTATGATAGACGCTAACTTCTCACTAGAGGCCTGTAAAGCGCTGTTTTTTATTGAATGCTGATCTCATCAATTAGAAGAGTCGAAAGATTAATTAAAATAATCTGTTATGGGAAATATATTTGTTGAAGGGCATACACAGGGACGATACAATACTTTTATTCGCGTTATGTTTCGGAACTAATTGCATCATTTGAGATCTCCAAAACGTGAGAGAGGCACTCTTAGCGGTACTGCGGTAATCTATCGCTAATCTTAACAGTAAAATGTATTATGGGGTTCCGAGTAAGTCTACGGTGAATGTCGATAGCAAATACCATCAATTTTTTAATACTTTACTTGTTCTAGTCGTTTGCACATCAAAGCGAACACTTCAATGTCAGAGTTTAATTAGAAGTTAATTTGACAAGATGTTCGACGTTATTTTGCGTTCGCTATTTTCCAGTTGTTCAGTTAAGCTTTTGCTGCTTCACATTTTCGCAGACCGGCAGATTGCTACGAAAGAATCAAGCAGATTTGTCAACGCTCTCAAATTGGCATTAAATCGTTTTGCATGAGCGCCTCTGTTTCAGATCATGGAAAAAGTGCATAAGTTGTGCATATTGTTGCGGCTGAACCTTCTAATAATTAGAATGATTTTTGCTCTTTGTTCGGTGATTTCATTAGCCGATAGTGAAAATACTCAATCACAACATAAAGTACATCCATATGCAGCTATAATTAGAAATGGCAAGTGATTCTTAATTAATTAAGAGACGAAGGAATTTTTAGAAAATTAAGACGAAAACTAAGAAACTGTTAATTTGCGTCAAGTATTGTTTAATTTGAGCAGTTTAATGCGTACATTGCGCGTTAAATATATGGTATTGGATGTGTTGATCGACGATTGTCAATTAAAGTAATTTCCGTTGGAATAACGAGACCATTGATCACCTAATTGATCACGTGTGATTTTAGTGATTTCTGTTGATAAACGATGAATTCGAATCACTATAAATTATCGCTTGGTATAATTCATTTTCACTAAATTGCTATTTGTTTTCTAATTTTGCGTTATTTGATGCGTCAATTTCAAATTTTATTTCTCGACACTCCACGAAAGAATCACTTTGTAAAGGTTTTCTCCCAGCGACCATTCCAGTCTCATAAAAGATCAACATGGGAATTTTTTTGGAACATTAAGGTTGCCGAGGCGAGAGAGTGTAAAAAGATGTTATGTGGAATGAGTGGAAAACATCCATTAGAGAGAATCGGGGTACCTTTGGCTCATTATTTTTATTTTTGCTACGCTAAAACTACTTTGACGAAAGCGTTCCGAATTGTGAATCCCTTCTAATGGGATGCTCTCTAATGAATAGGTAATCGTCAGTAAGTGGAATGTGAAAAAAAAGTTAATTATAATGCTGTTTAAATTCATAATTGTTCATTGATTCGCTCGTTTCGTTGCCCATCATCATTACTTGAGCTTAACTGTTTTCAGAAGAGTTCTCTTTATAAAATCCTTCGCCCCTGAACAAGGGGTTCTGTATCCGAAGTCTGAGTCCGCATGCTTTAAACGAATGCGAGATCGGGTTGTAGTCACCGTCTCCAACCCAACTCACGAGTTGGTTTGTAGATGCGATGTGCACACAAATAGAAAGGCACGCACTCATATATAAACCCAGTGGCATTTCAGTAAGGGTGCGTATGGCTTTTCGCACCAAACGTTCCAAAAAGCCAATACGCTGTTGTTCCTTGAAAGGCATTACCCGTATATACGGTGCAGCGCTAAAATTTTGGTAAACTACCGTAATGTTACCGTAATGCAAGAGAGAAATTACCGTAATGTGCAGCACAAAAGCGGCTAAATAAAAAAATGCTTTCCTGCGTAAGCGCGGATTTTTGCATTCATTAAGCTGCTAATTTCTTATCTCATTGAAACACTTGCATAGTTCCCTTTCCGTTAAGCTGCTTTTCTCTTCACCTTCCCGTTTTCTTCTTTTTCTCTTTCACAATTTTCCGTCGCTTCTCATTGCACTTTTTTTTCTATGCAGCAGTCATTTTCATCGTAACTGTCTGAAGTCAGTCATGGCATTTGGTACGTCGAGAGCAGTTTATAGTTATAATCGAATCGATAGCCTGATCTATTGTTTATCTCAGAATCGAGCTATCAATTGTCCCATTGTGTTTTGCTCCAAATAGACATTATTTGGAGCTTTGTACCTTTTCTACAGTATCATTGACGTGTTCGATACTCCAGAGACCAGAGTAGTCGCTTATATTGCTTTATTACAAATACGTTGATGTGTAAGCGTATACGGCAGGTGTACTGTAGTGTAAATGTTTAGGACAGACGTTTTAATCTCGGAGCAAACGCTTTTTGGCTGTGCAACTAAAGCTACAGCTGTAAGGCTATAGCTTTATCCGTATGGCTAAAATAAGCCGTTTAATTGTCGCTAAGATTGTGCTGCAGAAAACGTTTTGTTTGCTCTATTATTAATATTTGTTGTTTAAAGCTAACTACATTTGAATTTATCTTAATTTTGAAAGCGATCATTGTTGAGTTTGCTGAAATGTAATTAAAGAAGCGATTGTCGGATTGCAGCGTCGTAGGAAAGGTGATTGTTTTTGTTTTGAGGCCCAACAGTAACTCTCGACGATGGTGCTTCTGAATTTGCCAAAAAACAGTCAAGTGGCAGCTGCATCCAATTGCGAGCTGATTTTGGAATCTGGCCGCTGTATACGCTATGTAGCGCCAGCACATGCTAATCCGACCAAGGAGATCTACACGGAAAGTGTCACGTCACTGGAATCTGATAAAGCACATAGCGTCACACGAAAACGCAGTAGCTATGATGGTAGGTCAATCGTGTGATTTAGGTGCAAATATCAATATAGAGATTTCACAATCAACTTTAGTGATCGGCGCATATCGGAAGTGTATGACACGAACGGTGTCCTTATGCGTATGAGAGAAGCTGTGGTTAATGCTGATTCAAAGCGAGCGCCATAAGCATAAAAGCACGGCACTGACTCTGGATTTTCATCAACTTTAGTGATCGGCGCATATCGGAAGTGTATGACACGAACGGTGTCCTTATGCGTATGAGAGAAGCTGTGGTTAATGCTGATTCAAAGCGAGCGCCATAAGCATAAAAGCACGGCACTGACTCTGGATTTTCATCAACTTTAGTGATCGGCGCATATCGGAAGTGTATGACACGAACGGTGTCCTTATGCGTATGAGAGAAGCTGTGGTTAATGCTGATTCAAAGCGAGCGCCATAAGCATAAAAGCACGGCACTGACTCTGGATTTTCATCAACTTTAGTGATCGGCGCATATCGGAAGTGTATGACACGAACGGTGTCCTTATGCGTATGAGAGAAGCTGTGGTTAATGCTGATTCAAAGCGAGCGCCATAAGCATAAAAGCACGGCACTGACTCTGGATTTTCATCAACTTTAGTGATCGGCGCATATCGGAAGTGTATGACACGAACGGTGTCCTTATGCGTATGAGAGAAGCTGTGGTTAATGCTGATTCAAAGCGAGCGCCATAAGCATAAAAGCACGGCACTGACTCTGGATTTTCATCAACTTTAGTGATCGGCGCATATCGGAAGTGTATGACACGAACGGTGTCCTTATGCGTATGAGAGAAGCTGTGGTTAATGCTGATTCAAAGCGAGCGCCATAAGCATAAAAGCACGGCACTGACTCTGGATTTTCATCAACTTTAGTGATCGGCGCATATCGGAAGTGTATGACACGAACGGTGTCCTTATGCGTATGAGAGAAGCTGTGGTTAATGCTGATTCAAAGCGAGCGCCATAAGCATAAAAGCACGGCACTGACTCTGGATTTTCATCAACTTTAGTGATCGGCGCATATCGGAAGTGTATGACACGAACGGTGTCCTTATGCGTATGAGAGAAGCTGTGGTTAATGCTGATTCAAAGCGAGCGCCATAAGCATAAAAGCACGGCACTGACTCTGGATTTTCATCAACTTTAGTGATCGGCGCATATCGGAAGTGTATGACACGAACGGTGTCCTTATGCGTATGAGAGAAGCTGTGGTTAATGCTGATTCAAAGCGAGCGCCATAAGCATAAAAGCACGGCACTGACTCTGGATTTTCATCAACTTTAGTGATCGGCGCATATCGGAAGTGTATGACACGAACGGTGTCCTTATGCGTATGAGAGAAGCTGTGGTTAATGCTGATTCAAAGCGAGCGCCATAAGCATAAAAGCACGGCACTGACTCTGGATTTTCATCAACTTTAGTGATCGGCGCATATCGGAAGTGTATGACACGAACGGTGTCCTTATGCGTATGAGAGAAGCTGTGGTTAATGCTGATTCAAAGCGAGCGCCATAAGCATAAAAGCACGGCACTGACTCTGGATTTTCATCAACTTTAGTGATCGGCGCATATCGGAAGTGTATGACACGAACGGTGTCCTTATGCGTATGAGAGAAGCTGTGGTTAATGCTGATTCAAAGCGAGCGCCATAAGCATAAAAGCACGGCACTGACTCTGGATTTTCATCAACTTTAGTGATCGGCGCATATCGGAAGTGTATGACACGAACGGTGTCCTTATGCGTATGAGAGAAGCTGTGGTTAATGCTGATTCAAAGCGAGCGCCATAAGCATAAAAGCACGGCACTGACTCTGGATTTTCATCAACTTTAGTGATCGGCGCATATCGGAAGTGTATGACACGAACGGTGTCCTTATGCGTATGAGAGAAGCTGTGGTTAATGCTGATTCAAAGCGAGCGCCATAAGCATAAAAGCACGGCACTGACTCTGGATTTTCATCAACTTTAGTGATCGGCGCATATCGGAAGTGTATGACACGAACGGTGTCCTTATGCGTATGAGAGAAGCTGTGGTTAATGCTGATTCAAAGCGAGCGCCATAAGCATAAAAGCACGGCACTGACTCTGGATTTTCATCAACTTTAGTGATCGGCGCATATCGGAAGTGTATGACACGAACGGTGTCCTTATGCGTATGAGAGAAGCTGTGGTTAATGCTGATTCAAAGCGAGCGCCATAAGCATAAAAGCACGGCACTGACTCTGGATTTTCATCAACTTTAGTGATCGGCGCATATCGGAAGTGTATGACACGAACGGTGTCCTTATGCGTATGAGAGAAGCTGTGGTTAATGCTGATTCAAAGCGAGCGCCATAAGCATAAAAGCACGGCACTGACTCTGGATTTTCATCAACTTTAGTGATCGGCGCATATCGGAAGTGTATGACACGAACGGTGTCCTTATGCGTATGAGAGAAGCTGTGGTTAATGCTGATTCAAAGCGAGCGCCATAAGCATAAAAGCACGGCACTGACTCTGGATTTTCATCAACTTTAGTGATCGGCGCATATCGGAAGTGTATGACACGAACGGTGTCCTTATGCGTATGAGAGAAGCTGTGGTTAATGCTGATTCAAAGCGAGCGCCATAAGCATAAAAGCACGGCACTGACTCTGGATTTTCATCAACTTTAGTGATCGGCGCATATCGGAAGTGTATGACACGAACGGTGTCCTTATGCGTATGAGAGAAGCTGTGGTTAATGCTGATTCAAAGCGAGCGCCATAAGCATAAAAGCACGGCACTGACTCTGGATTTTCATCAACTTTAGTGATCGGCGCATATCGGAAGTGTATGACACGAACGGTGTCCTTATGCGTATGAGAGAAGCTGTGGTTAATGCTGATTCAAAGCGAGCGCCATAAGCATAAAAGCACGGCACTGACTCTGGATTTTCATCAACTTTAGTGATCGGCGCATATCGGAAGTGTATGACACGAACGGTGTCCTTATGCGTATGAGAGAAGCTGTGGTTAATGCTGATTCAAAGCGAGCGCCATAAGCATAAAAGCACGGCACTGACTCTGGATTTTCATCAACTTTAGTGATCGGCGCATATCGGAAGTGTATGACACGAACGGTGTCCTTATGCGTATGAGAGAAGCTGTGGTTAATGCTGATTCAAAGCGAGCGCCATAAGCATAAAAGCACGGCACTGACTCTGGATTTTCATCAACTTTAGTGATCGGCGCATATCGGAAGTGTATGACACGAACGGTGTCCTTATGCGTATGAGAGAAGCTGTGGTTAATGCTGATTCAAAGCGAGCGCCATAAGCATAAAAGCACGGCACTGACTCTGGATTTTCATCAACTTTAGTGATCGGCGCATATCGGAAGTGTATGACACGAACGGTGTCCTTATGCGTATGAGAGAAGCTGTGGTTAATGCTGATTCAAAGCGAGCGCCATAAGCATAAAAGCACGGCACTGACTCTGGATTTTCATCAACTTTAGTGATCGGCGCATATCGGAAGTGTATGACACGAACGGTGTCCTTATGCGTATGAGAGAAGCTGTGGTTAATGCTGATTCAAAGCGAGCGCCATAAGCATAAAAGCACGGCACTGACTCTGGATTTTCATCAACTTTAGTGATCGGCGCATATCGGAAGTGTATGACACGAACGGTGTCCTTATGCGTATGAGAGAAGCTGTGGTTAATGCTGATTCAAAGCGAGCGCCATAAGCATAAAAGCACGGCACTGACTCTGGATTTTCTTTCAGTAAGGGTGCGTATGGCTTTTCGCACCAAACGTTCCAAAAAGCCAATACGCTGTTGTTCCTTGAAAGGCATTACCCGTATATACGGTGCAGCGCTAAAATTTTGGTAAACTACCGTAATGTTACCGTAATGCAAGAGAGAAATTACCGTAATGTGCAGCACAAAAGCGGCTAAATAAAAAAATGCTTTCCTGCGTAAGCGCGGATTTTTGCATTCATTAAGCTGCTAATTTCTTATCTCATCGAAACACTTGCATAGTTCCCTTTCCGTTAAGCTGCTTTTCTCTTCACCTTCCCGTTTTCTTCTTTTTCTCTTTCACAATTTTCCGTCGCTTCTCATTGCACTTTTTTTTCTATGCAGCAGTCATTTTCATCGTAACTGTCTGAAGTCAGTCATGGCATTTGGTACGTCGAGAGCAGTTTATAGTTATAATCGAATCGATAGCCTGATCTATTGTTTATCTCAGAATCGAGCTATCAATTGTCCCATTGTGTTTTGCTCCAAATAGACATTATTTGGAGCTTTGTACCTTTTCTACAGTATCATTGACGTGTTCGATACTCCAGAGACCAGAGTAGTCGCTTATATTGCTTTATTACAAATACGTTGATGTGTAAGCGTATACGGCAGGTGTACTGTAGTGTAAATGTTTAGGACAGACGTTTTAATCTCGGAGCAAACGCTTTTTGGCTGTGCAACTAAAGCTACAGCTGTAAGGCTATAGCTTTATCCGTATGGCTAAAATAAGCCGTTTAATTGTCGCTAAGATTGTGCTGCAGAAAACGTTTTGTTTGCTCTATTATTAATATTTGTTGTTTAAAGCTAACTACATTTGAATTTATCTTAATTTTGAAAGCGATCATTGTTGAGTTTGCTGAAATGTAATTAAAGAAGCGATTGTCGGATTGCAGCGTCGTAGGAAAGGTGATTGTTTTTGTTTTGAGGCCCAACAGTAACTCTCGACGATGGTGCTTCTGAATTTGCCAAAAAACAGTCAAGTGGCAGCTGCATCCAATTGCGAGCTGATTTTGGAATCTGGCCGCTGTATACGCTATGTAGCGCCAGCACATGCTAATCCGACCAAGGAGATCTACACGGAAAGTGTCACGTCACTGGAATCTGATAAAGCACATAGCGTCACACGAAAACGCAGTAGCTATGATGGTAGGTCAATCGTGTGATTTAGGTGCAAATATCAATATAGAGATTTCACAATCAACTTTAGTGATCGGCGCATATCGGAAGTGTATGACACGAACGGTGTCCTTATGCGTATGAGAGAAGCTGTGGTTAATGCTGATTCAAAGCGAGCGCCATAAGCATAAAAGCACGGCACTGACTCTGGATTTTCATCAACTTTAGTGATCGGCGCATATCGGAAGTGTATGACACGAACGGTGTCCTTATGCGTATGAGAGAAGCTGTGGTTAATGCTGATTCAAAGCGAGCGCCATAAGCATAAAAGCACGGCACTGACTCTGGATTTTCAGTTTCCTACGCATTCACATGTCCATCAAAGCTGAGGGCTTTGACTTTAAAATTATCAAAAAGTAAACCCTTAGTGGAATAAATATTTTGCGAAGTAGCCTAAAAATTGCTAATAGTGGCAGAATAAATGCGCGATGTTAGTAGCGTTTTGACCGTGAATTAGAGTGCAATTATGTATTTATGAATGCCTCACCAATCTAAGACAGCAATGGTCAAAGTAGAAATTAGCAGCGAATTTGAACAGCGTTCAATTATCTGGAATGTTCTACAATGCCTAAAAGCATTCCAGAAATTTCCAACAAAAGAGTTTTCTTTAAGCAAATCTCTATTATATGAGTCGTACGAGCGGTAAGTTCGACTGAAATTTGCTTGCATAATATTCATCTTTCATTCATCCGTTATTCGCATACGCATATTCATCTAGTTGTTTATGAAACTATTCCATCGCTTCTAATAGACATTGCCAAAGCACATATCTTGCCGTCTTCTCAGCTTGCATTCACATACGTTTTTCTTAAAAGTTGTCGTAAAATACTGGAAGAAAAATCTTGCTTACATACAGACTGTTCAGTGAGAAATTAATTGATCAGTTGTATTCAGTGCGGTACAAGTGTGAAGCATGAATTGTTTAAGCGAGTGATCCAAGCGATGATTGGGAAGGTGTGAACGCACTTTGTCAAACACTCGATACGGTACTCAAATGCGAATCAGAAGATATTGTCAAAGGGAAAAATGTGCTTGAGGTGGGTGCTTTTCGACAAAAGTACATACCATAATTATACCTCAGACTGCCTACTATTAGGCGTTCAGTGTTGAGAGCCATCAAAGAGTGTGTACATTAGCCACATTCGAGGTGCACATCAGCGTATGTTACGTGTGCACAGTTAAGTTAAGTTCAGTTCAGTTCAGTTCAGTTCAGTTCAGTTCTTCTCTCATTAAACGTTCAGTTGTTTATAAATTTTTCGGAATTACGCTCAAAGAATTTCATGTACATATGACTTTGTGCTGTGGTTAACTTCCAAAAAAGGGAGAAGTTTAAATGATCTTAAAACATTTCTCCTTACATATATCACTAGTGTCTATGAGTATTATAAACTGACTCCAAAGAAACCTTTTTGTTCGACACAGAATTAGACTTTGCATGAACCTGCTTAAAATTCGTTTAAACGTTCGATGAAAGCGAAAAAGCACAACATTCTATCAGCTCTAATTGAATGGTTTTCAGATTGGCTTTTGCACAGGTCTTCCTTCGGTGTTCGCGCTTGAGAATGGCGCATCACATGTGACGCTTTGTTGTGCGGTTCGTTTTTCAACTTTTTATTTTAATAAATATAAGTTATAAAATTTACGCATAAACTAAACTTGCAATGGTTGAAAATAGCGCAGAGTTTTTGAAGTGAGTTAATAATGCAAAAATCGAGAAAAGAATTCACTGGGGGGTATTTTGATTTTAATTTCGGCCGCATATGCACTCTCCGAGTTGGTAGAGTGACAGTATTGATTTACTTTTATCGATTGCTTTATTCATATGAGTTGTTCACTTACAGGATGATGCAATGTTGAATTCGTGCGTAAAGCCGACTCTTGCTCGCAATAAAGTGAAGCAGGCAAAGCGAAAATTTATTTATGGTGATGTGGAAAATCTGAAACGATCAAGCAAGGAGAAACAGTAAGTGGAACATTCATTAGATAGTTATTTCATTCAGAAAACATTGATAACAGATTCATTATTGCAGTCAGTGTTTCATTTTCAAAGAAAAAGCTCGTCCAGCTTAATTAAATTAATTTTATCTTGTAAAGGATCTTGGCACAATTATTTTGTAATTAAGTATTCGAAAATACTGATTCGATTTAAAAATATAGGTCCGGTCCTCGAAGGAAAGAGGGGGGAGTGGAGATTCTCATGTATGAGTGATGTCATGAAAAGTCGTCCACTAAGCGCATACAATTCAGTTAGGTGTTTGCTTTTTCAAAACACTGTTTGATAAGTAGTAATTGTTGTTACTATTTATGTCTGTTACCGTAAGCGTAGATGCCTTCCTGATAATTTGATAATGCGAAATAGGTCAATGGCTCTATGAAAAGGTATTGCAGAAGAGACTCATCACTGCCATGAAACTCAGGAAAAAATCACATGAAGGCTAATCGGCTGTGCCGGAATAAACCAAGATCATATTGCGTGCACTTTAAAATAAAGCTGCTGCGGTTTTTTTTTTGTTTATCGACGGGATAAAGATACTTTTAGACAACTGATCCTGAATCATTCACTTAATGAGCTTTTCTTTAGCGCGGTATCGGCCGTCGCTGTCATTAAGCACGAAATTGTTGTAGTATTCACTCGTATGAGTTTCATTTTTTTTCTATCTCTTGCAGCTATGATGTCATCTTTGCTACGGAACTTCTAAATACAGACCGAGTATCATTTGAGCATTTGCACGATATTCTTGATTACGCGTTGGCGCCTGATGGTATTTGGTGAGTTTTGCATATTAGGCGATCCTTGTTCGTTCATTACAAGTGGGCAACTCAAGGTTGCTTTTTTTTGCGAAGTTTTACTTCCATAATTCAAAAACTTGTTAGCGTCGTTGCGTTCTCTGTATTTTGCAAATGTGAAGAACTTTGCGGTACTTAAGGTAAGGATAAAGGATAAATAAGCGGCGATATTTCTCGTGATAATATACAGCATTTACGTAACTGATGCTCATCAGCAGTCGTACATGTATTTCTGGATAGGTCGGAATGTATCTTATACGAAAGGTGTCCCCGTGTATTTTGTAATCATCAAAGCTGAAAGTTTTGCCAGTGAAATTGTCGCAGATCTAAGTTTAAAGCCATAGTGATTTCTGCCGTTTGCTTATTTTCCTTAGTGAGAGATTGAAATACTGACTTTGTTCAACATAAAATTCACTATCGGTCCAAAAGCGGTAATATCAGGTGTTCCACACGGTAATGTCAGACGGTAATGACAGCCCACACCTTATGCGCTGTTTTAGAATTAATTAAATGATGTCATATATTGCTATTGCTGAATAACAACCATCTGACTTGAAGTCTACAAGTTCGTTTATTCAAAATTTTCGTTAAAAGCTTCGCTTTGAAGCAAACAAGATTATTTAAAACAGATGAAGTGTTATGCAAATGTCTGTTCGTGCCAACCGGTGAAATGAAATTCAAATTTTGAACACCATTTCGGCTACTATTTGCAGCTATTTGTCACATCAGTAAGAATAGCCCTGTATTTGCGACGAATTATCTCATCCTTGAGCAGAAATTTTTCGGAGCGGAAGTTTAAATAGAAAGTCGAGCATGCGCTTTGTGTTGTTAAGCTCCAGTCTATTTACCTGTGCAGGGATGCAAAGGCAGCTGTAATTTCATCGATTCGCTTATCGATGCAGCTGACAATCACGCACACGCATGATTGTTTTGATCAATTTCGGAATTCCTGATGGTCAGGCTACTGGCGATCCGTTGAGTAAGCAGGCGGGAATCGAACCCAGGTCTTCCCGCATATGAAGCGGGAGGTCTACCACTGAGCTACTGTCCGCCCGTATTTGCCTATAGGCTTACTAATATCGTTCAGCTTCTCGAACGTATTTGCTAGAATGAAGTTATTAGTTATTATTGTTATATCGGAAAGTTATGATATTTATATTCAATGGTTCTAGAAATTGGCACAGATAATAATTTTATGACTGCAATATTTTCAGTCTGCTGACGGCACGGATGTACTATTTCAACTGTGAGGGAAATCTGCCCGTGTTCCTGGATTTGATCAAGAGCAGAGGCAAATTCGAAGTATATACACGATGGACATCTTCGAAGAATGACGTAGTGCAACGAAAAGTCATCCAACTGACAAGAACCATTCGATGATTCGCTTCTTGACAAGCACATTGCTGATGCCTTTAGCGAAACAAAATACAAAGGGAAGAGTCCATGAAGCCAGAACAATTCCACCGTCCTCTCTCATCTGCCACCCCCACACCCCCTCCTCCTCCTCACTTTTCATCCCACGTCTACTGGGGGTTCAATTAGGGGGATTTTTTTAAGATTTCAGTGGCACCGAAATTTTTCGTTTTTTTTTTGGTCAGAAACGAGGTGCAGGAAGTATAATTTTATTTCCCTCTAAAAAAATTCTTTTATTTCGCTACCGAAGCTGTTATCTTTTTATATAGCGGCTTCATCATCGGCATCATTTACCGTCTTATCCATTGCATCCAATGGAAATGCAAATGGATTGCCCATTATTTTTTTCATGTTTTTCTTTCTTTTTTTTTTTTAAAATTGCTCCACTTAATCACATTGTATTCTCTATTATTTCAGAAATGGTCTCTAGATAACGCTTTCGATCAATTTATCGTCTCCAGCAACCCTTCATATATTTTAATGTGGTAATTAAATCACTAATTAGCTTTTTTTTTTCTTCATATTTAATAACGTTCCCTACTTTTAATAACATTCTTCTCAACGGCATATCGAAGAAGGTGGAGAGATGAGAGGAAGATGAGCGAACGATTTTTTGCTTTTTCGGGTTAACATCTATTCTGATTGGCAGCAGTTCTTTAGTTATTAATAGAAAGAATTCGCATTCTAATCCAAATTATAAGATGCATCCAAAATTTTTATCTAAGCGCTCAGTGAGATGAATTCAAGTGGCAGCACTTAGCCCATTCAGTTTTGCTCGAGGCTTTTTTTTTTAATCGAAAGATCACATGCGGAACTACTCATCTTTATCATTTTTTATATTCTGCTTTATCTCCTCACCGGAATCCCTTCCCGTTCATCCCAAAATTCATAATATCGCTCTTTTGTGTTAACGACAAGCTCAACTCTTTCAGCGTCTTATATTTATTAATTATAGTATGATGGGGCATACTACTGTATTATACGTATTATGATACATACTGAACATGCTACGGTTTGTTACAATGTGATGGAGCGTATTATTGTTTCCTCTATATTATGAAACATACTCTATACTTGCTACGGTTAGTTGTAGTGGAGCGTACTACTGTTTTATGCATATTATTGGACATACTGTACTTTCTGAGGTTATTCGAACGTAACTGAACTACACATGTGAACATGTAGTTTTCCATGTCCATAGAGTTACTTTCCGTATCCACAGCACGTGATGTCCTTATGAAAGAAGGTCGTTAAAGCCAGCTAATGCAAAAAAAACAGTGCAATTGTCTGAAGATTGAGTTGCAATACTAATGCTAAGATTGATGACTTTTACCTATCGCTTGCAGGTTAGGAACCAAAATTTCCACTATATCTTGTTTCAGCCAAATTCATTAGATATATTTTAGAGTGCAACCAAATAAACCAGTCTCCTCTGGATCTTTTTGTCTTTACGACTGCAAAAGTAACAAAGTATACGCTATGATGAAAACCTTTTGTACCCAGTTGATTCGAAGCAATAATTACTTTGTTCGAGCGAAGAAAATAATATAACAGCCTTCATTGTTATCGACGTGAGACATAACGACCAATTCTGTTAGAATACGACTTTCTTTTTCGGCGTCACTTAGTTGGCAAATGATCTTGAAGTTCAACAATTGCTTTTTGTTGTTAGCTTTCCGTCCGCTTTTATTTTGCGAATGCTTAAAGCAACGATCACTATGGTGGACATCATCTTTGTGTATTCTTGCTTTATATTTATTTTTTTTTTGCAACTAGATGCACTGAATATGCACCGAACTGTTTGAACAGTTACTGTATATTTTTCACAAATACAATGTTTAATACTACTTGTATGACTACCGATCACTACGCATTGTTGTTTCGATCACATTGTATGATTTGTGATCGAATTGATCGCGGAGAAAATTTGAACATTTCAAAATGGTTCAAAAAGAAAAAAAAATATTTTCTCGTCATCTTGGCTAAAAAGGATAATTTTGAAAAAAATGAAAAAATAAAACCAAAAAATTCCAATTTATTACGTTTTTTGCATGAAATTGTTATGTTTTCGAATGACGTATAAAATATTATAGCCTTATGCATAGGCTGAGATCGTATTTGCATAAAATCTATTATAAACCTTAAGAAATCAAGAACTCATTTGGCGCAAAAAGAAACGTCTATGCAAGAAAGCATGTTAACGGTATTGCGTTTAGATTGCCGACAGGTGGTGTAATTAGAGTCGTGTCGAATAGCCTACTCAAATTTGGTGTAATGAATAATTATGCACATTGCTAACTACCGCTAGTCTACAACTAACGGTACTTAGCAACGTGGTACTACTACTGACTACTACTGTAGTACTACTACTGACAAACACTAACTGCGCAACGATAAATATCGTTTATTCAATGACTGGCAATTTACACCAAAATTAAAATTATGCATGACTCACAAGAATGGCCAGCAATTTGGTTGCTAATTTATGTATGGATTAAGTGCAAGCATCGACATTAATGAAGCGAATCATGCAAAAGGATGCAAAGGCAGCTGTAATTTCATCGATTCCCGTATCGATGCAGCTGACAACCGCGCCCACGCATGATTGTTTTGACCAGTTTCGGAACGCCTGGTGGTCAGCCTGCTGACGATCCGTCGGGTAAGCAGCTGGGAATCGAACCCAAATCTTCCCGCATACGAAGCGGAAGCTGTACCACTGAGCTACTGCCACCCGGAAGCGTGTCATAAAGAAAAGGAAGAACGACTGTTAAATTGTGCAAGTCAACTCGAACCAGCTTCTCGAATATGAACTTTTAAAAGAATATTAGATATTCACAAAGGAACAATCGATCGAGCGACGAAGTATTCCAAAAAGAAAGAGAAGAGGTTAGCATTTAGAAAGAGAATGAGAAAAACGGAAACCCGCTTCAATGCAGGAAGACATCGATTCCGATTATGGTACACAGTCATTGCTAGACCATATCCTCTGATCTGGTTACTTAGCAACTCATTCTACTCTTCCGGTTGAATGATATTATTAATCGGTGCTTATGCTATCAAGCAAAGATATCAAGTAAAAATCCTAGTCGACGTCAGAGGTGATACCAAATGCAAAAACAAAAGAAAAAGAAATCGCTGTACTTTGACGATCGTGCGAAGTCTGCATGTATTTATTGGGAGCCATCGAACAAAAATTTTGGTATGCTTTGCCACAAACACTGAATGCAAACCAGATCGGGAAATGTTGTGTGATGAATGCAAGAGAAGACACAACACGAGTATGTTGCAGTTTACCTTATCCTTTTCATCGCTCGGTTTTTACGGCTAATCTGCACACCCCTTCCTCTCTGAGTTGTCGTTTGAAACAGTACATCTTTTCATTATTAACGGTCTTGAACTTAATTCCAAATAAACCATAGCACAAACTGTACTGAAGTAGCTACGAAACCGCTAAAGGTAGCTAACTGTATCCTACGTGCGTTGCAACACAGATAGATGGAACATTATCGTAAAGCATATATTGTGTACTGTCGTCCCATAGTAGAATACTGTATGCAAGCATGGTCACGATACTTGATCAATGACATAAAAATTGTTGAAAAAGTGCAAGGATATTATGCTCATGTGGCATTTCGTTAATTGTTCATGGGGCCATATACACCTGATTATATGGCTAGGTTGAAGATATTTGATCTCGAACCTCTGGAGTATCGCCAACTTAAATTTGACCTAGCTCTGTGATAGATGGCTTGTCTTCACTGAATTCTTGTTGGTCATGGTGTACAGCGTCGGACAATAATCTAGCGTTTTGGCTTGCTAATGAATTTAAAATTTCAACTGGAATTAGCTCATAAGGCGCTTGCGGCAGACAAAAATGAACGGGCACACTTTCGAACTTTGCAAGATGCGTTGAATGCTGAAGA
>JPKZ01001314.1:39448-103562 GCA_000803305.1 Toxocara canis
CTTCTGTTGAAGAAAAGGGTGCTTACTTCTTAAGGATTTCGCAACCGCTTAAAAGAAAAGTATAAGAAGATGATGAAATCTGAAAAAAAAAACCATTAAATTGAGTCGATAAAAACATCATGGCAAAAAAAGCGAACTATAGGCGCTGTTTGGGCCGACCAGAATTTACAAGTGTACCGAAGGCCTTGCGTTTTGGAATTCTGATTTTTTCATTGATTTCCAGTTTTTTTGGCGACAATGTTTTTCCACCACCTCAAGCGCTGAGCTATGAAAAATTTGTTTTTGTTTAGTTACGTTTACGAGTCTTTTCTGGTGAGATCCGCAGATGATTTGCATGCTGCATCAGCCTCTCTACATAGCTGTTTTCGAAATGCTGCTGCTGTTTTCATTCCAACAGCCTGTTATTTGGTTATTTTTGGAGTCTCCCACTGGTCGAGCCTATCGATTTTTTTGCATAGTTTTTTTTTAAATTTCGGTTGCGGTTTTTTGGGAATTGTACTTCCAACGCGGCCGGCTGTAGCGCTTATTCGAAACTTGGTTCAATATTCAAACTAGTGACGTCTTGGGCGAAGCCAGGCTCGTTGACTGTCGGCTGTACGTTCTTCATCTCCATACTTTTTTCGTCCCAGTCCCCTGTTTTCTGTAGTTTTTCGTTGGAGGAATTTCTTTATTTCCATTCTGATTTCAATGGTTTTCAGTGACGATGAAGAAAGTGGTTTGCTACAGACGGAGGAGTCAGGAATGACGAAAGATGAAAAGATCAAGTCACGTGTCGACAAATGGTTTGCGAAGGTATCGTAATTTTTTCTTGGTTGAAGACTGCATTTTTGATAGTACACAGCGTGGTATTATGCATCGCTTCTCGTAGAACGTTCTCCTCCCAGTGCCGGGTTTCGGTAACGAGTGGCGAGTGGCAGAGACCGATTTGCCAATCCCGGAGGCCACCAAGTAGAGAATGACTCGCCGTCGAGACCGCAATTGGAGGAAGGCTTACTTGTTCGTCAATAAGTAGCATGCGAAGGTCATTTTCTCCTCATTTTTGAGCAGGTAATTACCACAACGTTTTTAAGGACGGTTTGGCAGAACTGCTTGACGAGGACGAAGAAGATGCGCTCGCGGCTGTAGAGAAACACATGAACAAGCGTGGTAAAAAAGCAAAGCTATACGAAAATACAGGTCGTTGATGCTTCATTTGGTTATTGACTTTAGTTTTATCTCCTAAAAGTACGTCTCGTTTTTAAGATTATGCTTTAATAAAGGAGCGCTTTTTACAGGAACCTTTAAAGTAAGCTCCAATGACCCGCTTATATATTGGCTCCTTTGCCTTAAATATACTTCCATTTTAGGCGATACCGAATTTTATAAGCACGCTCTCCGTTCCCCACTGGGCAGTAAAAAATCACCTAAAATATCTCAGAAATACTTTTTCGATGACGCCGAAATTTTGAAACCTTTTTTTATACAGATCCTCTTCGAATCTCTATTTTTTCCATTTTTGCGAATGCTATACACTTCAGGTCTTTCCTTCATAGTTTTGCGGCATTTAAGCATTTTGTCTTCACATTGCTCATTAGTTTTTAGTTGTTGCTGTTGCCGATCAACGTAGATGCATAAGCCGTTTATGGCTTCTTTGTCCCGAGGTCCTGTCCTCTCTATAATTAGAAATGCTCCCATATCAACGCTTTGAGTACTTGCGGTCATATCGTTTTGTGTGTGTTTTCAGTAAGTTTCGACAATAAAGAGGATGTGGAAAGAAAGAATGATGATGAAATGGAGCAGGAGTCAAAGTTCCTTGAGGAAGAGAGCAGTGATGAAGAAGAATTTGTGGATTCGGATAAACGTGCAGCTAAGCGAGGAACGGTTGACGAAAAACCCATGAAAGGTGATGCATAGATAAAATTTTCTTTCTTAAAGTTTGCTGATGACATAAAGGAAATGAAAAACTTTTTTTGAGGAAGTGCCAAGAAAAACTGTTATTTTTAGAATTCTAGATGAGTTCGATTCAATATTTTTATTTCGTGAGACGTTCTTTCATCCTAATGTTGAACTGTGGCGCCCGCTTGTTGATTATCGTGATCCATCTATATTTCCTGAAAATATTTCCTCATAGCATGCTGATGTCAGAGAAATGATTTAAGACGTTAAAACGCTTTTAAATGAAGAGAGATTAAAGCCCAAGGTGTAGGAAGCAGTAGGGAATAGAGCTTCAACGTTCTATATTCCACGTGGAATATACCATCCGATAAGCCAGAATTTGTCTTATCTGGCTTCAGTCGTCGTAGGTAGGCGTTGGACGCCAAGTTAAAGCTATACACAGGCAAGGGGAAAGAGCATCCAGGCAAGTGAGTAGTTATGTTTATGTGTCTGTCTGAAGTTGTAAGATTTGTGGTACTAAACGGACTGGCACTTGTAGAAGATAAGAAGCGTCGATTAACACCGGAAGCGTTAGCGCTTGGAGAGCAACTGATTTATTCGTCGAAGACACGCCGTGATCTTGAAGATTGGGCATGGAATAGGCGAGTTCTTTTTTTTTTGATTTTCTATTATCACATTTTCAGTTCGCCTTCTTTCCGTTTTATTATATATGTGTAATTTTTACTAAACGAAATTGAGGCGGAAAAGAAATGTTTTTTTCTCAGCTAAACGAACACTTTGCCTTCCACTCTGTTGTCTAGTTCCTCATTTTGTAGGAAAAAACATGGGGAAAGGAAAGGATGGGAAAAGGAGGAAATATGACAGTCGGTTGATAGGTAGACTGTTACGATGACATAATATCTTAGCATCTCTAATAAGTAAACGATGGAAAGGAGTTTTCAAAGGCTTTGTTGCATTAGTTTACCGGTCGTCGATTCGAAAATATACGTTTTAGCGATGGGCATCAAATTTTCTTTCTTAAAGTTTGCTGATGACATAAAGGAAATGAAAAACTTTTTTTGAGGAAGTGCCAAGAAAAACTGTTATTTTTAGAATTCTAGATGAGTTCGATTCAATATTTTTATTTCGTGAGACGTTCTTTCATCCTAATGTTGAACTGTGGCGCCCGCTTGTTGATTATCGTGATCCATCTATATTTCCTGAAAATATTTCCTCATAGCATGCTGATGTCAGAGAAATGATTTAAGACGTTAAAACGCTTTTAAATGAAGAGAGATTAAAGCCCAAGGTGTAGGAAGCAGTAGGGAATAGAGCTTCAACGTTCTATATTCCACGTGGAATATACCATCCGATAAGCCAGAATTTGTCTTATCTGGCTTCAGTCGTCGTAGGTAGGCGTTGGACGCCAAGTTAAAGCTATACACAGGCAAGGGGAAAGAGCATCCAGGCAAGTGAGTAGTTATGTTTATGTGTCTGTCTGAAGTTGTAAGATTTGTGGTACTAAACGGACTGGCACTTGTAGAAGATAAGAAGCGTCGATTAACACCGGAAGCGTTAGCGCTTGGAGAGCAACTGATTTATTCGTCGAAGACACGCCGTGATCTTGAAGATTGGGCATGGAATAGGCGAGTTCTTTTTTTTTTGATTTTCTATTATCACATTTTCAGTTCGCCTTCTTTCCGTTTTATTATATATGTGTAATTTTTACTAAACGAAATTGAGGCGGAAAAGAAATGTTTTTTTCTCAGCTAAACGAACACTTTGCCTTCCACTCTGTTGTCTAGTTCCTCATTTTGTAGGAAAAAACATGGGGAAAGGAAAGGATGGGAAAAGGAGGAAATATGACAGTCGGTTGATAGGTAGACTGTTACGATGACATAATATCTTAGCATCTCTAATAAGTAAACGATGGAAAGGAGTTTTCAAAGGCTTTGTTGCATTAGTTTACCGGTCGTCGATTCGAAAATATACGTTTTAGCGATGGGCATAGGAAGAAGCGGTGCGAACACATGCCAACGCCTCCAGTATTGTTAAAATGGGTTTTTATAAAGTATGGAATGCCGAAATTTTAGAGAAAATATTCCGGTTTTTTTTTTCAAGTAAAAGGCCATATGCAGTTGCAGATATACAAACAATGATGAAGGTCTGCCAGACTGGTTTGTCGAAGATGAAAAGAAGCACTATCGGAAGGAATTACCTGTTACGAAGGTTTCAGTTTCTTTCAGTTTATTATCTTTTCCTTTTGTGGCAATACGCAGTTACAGTTTCCTAACAGAGGAAGGCATAAAATCATCGATCATTCAGTTGATTAGTTTCATTCTCTGAGCTATTTTATTTCTCGACAAACAAATACGCCTGATGTTTGATCGTTTAGTATTTATGGTGATGATTCCTTTTTTTTTTTGCAATTTAACCCATCTTGCTTTTGCATTTCAGAAGAAGCCGATAAAGAGCAGCATTATGTCAGCGGTTTTTTTTGTTGAATTAATAATGTGGTTTATAGGAGCAAGTACAGAGGTACAAAGAGCGTATGCGGGAACTGAATGTGAGACCCATCAAGAAGGTTAGTGAGTTCTTGCATTGCGCCTAATTCATGTATCAGTTTGAAATGTTTTGTTAAGTTTGCTTTTAAGAATAACACGATTCACAAAGGGGAGAGCATATTCGCGACTATTCAGACTGTAGCTTTTTATTGAGAAAGCTGCCTGTGGTTGTGTGGTTGATACGTCGCTAATCGAGTCATTGTGGTTCAAGCGTCATTTTTTGGAGCGATATCACCAGTCGGGTACGCAAGGACGCAGGACGAACTTTTAGTTGTTCTTGAAAACACTTGCTGGTCTTTGTTGCCACTGTATTCACTACCATAAGTTGCAAAAAACCATACTGCCTGCTCTGGAAAACTCCAGTGTGTGGTATGATACTGTTTAGCACTCGCACGGAATGCGTAAGTGTACCGATCTATTCCGTTTTATGGTGGGATGTTTACAGATATTGTATTTTGACAAATATCATAACAAATATTTCAAAATTTTCAAAGAGTGCGTTTTTCCTTCATTGTCTGGAATGTAGCTAGGTGAAATTTTTAAACGAATAAAATAAATAAACGAAATTTGAGATTGCCGAAGCGAAAGCTCGTAGGAGGAGACGCGCAGCAATGAAGCTGCTAAAAGCGAAAAAGAAGGCGGAAAGCGTTGTGGAAAACGAAAATATGGAACACGCTGAGAAGTTGAGGGAAATGAAGAAGTGAGATTATCTTTTTATACTTTGGGACTTTTTGTCTGCTTAGTAGAAACAGACTGACAATTGTTACTGTACTGTTTTGCGGGATAAATTTGGGTTGAAATTCTCGGGATGTCGCCTTAAAAGCTGGAGACTAATCCGAAGCATAAAACCTAATTTTGGATGATTGCGCTTACAGTGCGATTGAGGCGAGCAGGAGGTGTGGGAGGGCGCGGAGCTCTTGTATACCCTCATGCTACCACTCCTTGCCCATTCCTTCCCTCCCCCCCCTTCCTCTTTTTGCAGTGCCCGTCCATGTGGTGCACGTTTCTTCTAGTCGCGCATTACCTTTTTCTCCTCAAAAAATATTTTTCTTTTTTTCCCCCTTGCAAATTAGACATAGAAAACGTGTTGTTAAACGGATTTCGTTCTTTTTTTTTTCTTGAATCTTTCTATATCGCGCACCATGAATAGAGGCAGGATCGCTGTTGAAATGTATTATGGTAAGTGCCTTTACCAAGTGGAGTGTGCGCTTTGCTTTCAGAATATATCGTAAAGCAGCAATGAAGGAGAAGAAAGATGTGGTCTATCAAGTAATGACGAAAGGCAAACGCGGTCGACTTTCAAGGCCATCAGCATTATATAAAGTTAGTCGCTGAGTTCGACGCCTTTAATTAAGGAATGAGTTCGGAGCATTTCCGTGGAAATTTTTTGGTGGCGGATAGCTTTTTCTCGCACCGTGTTGAGGCGATTTCTTTGAAATGATGTATTTCTTTAAAAGGAAATTGCCAATGTCTGATTTCCTTATACTTTTGGGACGAACGAAAACTGAAATTGGGCTGCAAAGTTCTCAGAAAAATTACTCATCTTGCGAATTGTCTATAATATATAGATGAACTTTTAACAGAGCATATCATATGGACGCTGAATAAGGTTTGACAGGAGCATCAGATATCTCAGAGTTGCAGACGTCCTAAAGCTGGGGAATTAAGGTTGTGGATGCCAGACAGAAGAAAGATAATCGACGAGAAAAAATGGCAAACAGGATGCGTAGGTGGAAGAAAATGGGCTCCGCGGCGAGGAGAGCTGAGATGGTTCGTTCTATCTTTCTCGTATTTAACTTATAGTTGTTTTTTTTTTCGATATGGAGCTGAAGAGAAAAAGGAATTGCTTGATAAATGGGAGAAATTGCTCCATGTATATTTAATCTTAATTCGGAGGAGAATTTCAGTTGTTAAATGTTGCAGTGGTGAAATATTTACTGGGCAGAGACGTTATATAATAGGGATTTTGAGTGGATCGCGTGAAGAGTTTTCCTTCATGGAACGGACTATTATATTGTTTATTTTTTTTCAGCTGGTCAGTAAGGGAGACTTTTGTGCTTTGAACTTGTTTGGGCTTTTCTCTAGTTGCTGAGAAATTCTTGGCCAAGGCGGTTGATATTTTTCGATTCGGACCGTGTTGTATTTCATTTTAAGCATAGAAATGTTTCCCATTAGATTTTTTGTTATGTTCATTATTTTTTACATTCTTATTTTTTCCAACCCAACGTGGTCTCGAGATTGAGTTACGACTTACGATTTCTTCCCCTTATTTGGAGGGGGGGGGGATTACGTGATTATTAGTATATATACAATGTACATACGTTTGCTGTTTATTTCTGTTTAGGAGAAATCACGTAAACGGCGCAGTGCGCAGAAAAGCGAAAGGGTCGTAAATCGCCGTCGGCGTCGTGGAAAAGCAGTGTAATGCAGTCGGGTTAATGCAATTCTTGCGAGGTCACAAGTATGCTTTATGCTTTTGAAGAACACTGACTTCCGTTTTATTCTGTGTTGTGTTGGAAAGAGGAAGGTGTACCAAAAATCCAACAAGTGGCAGTTGAAAGGGGATGCAAGATGTAATAATGTGCTCGGGATTGTCTGCTGTTTAGTTTCTGCTGTGTAGAGCACCATTTCGGGTGCCTGCATTTGCTGCTAAAAAATTTTTCCGTGTTTGATAGTATGCCAATCATTTTGTAAATATTTTGGGCGGAACAGATTCTCGCAAGATGCAGTTGTTTTTTACTTGTTTTGTAATCATGTGTAGTCATCTTGTTGTTCATTAACTTTATGTTCGTTATAAAGTTAATTTTATGAGATGAATTAGTCTCACTGTTGCATCTTTCGATTTGAGGACATCTATGCAGTACTTAAGCTCAGAGAGGGAAGCGTAATGTAGATCTGAATAGAATGTATATTTAAACCGTCTTTGCGAATGAGCATATCTGTTTCATCGTTCGATGTGTTTTTTTAAAATTACTAAACGAAAGTGGTTACGACCTATGTGACTGAAGAACAAAAGAGACGAATAAGATCTGCACGAGGCAATGCCGATTTTAGGTGAACTCTAGCATGGTGCAGAAGAGAATGACAGAGATCGAGTGGAATGTTTGTATCGGGCTGGGATAAATTAACACACGTCACCGTCTCGTTGATATCACTTTCTTCAACCGACTATGTGACTCATGCAAGCGGGACTTTTCCGATACTTGAATAGGAAGGATCTCGTAACCTTTCGATCAGTTGATCGAATCGCTTTTTGAATGGGCTTATTCGTTTCAAAATTTCGACTGTAAACGACTGTGGAAGTGAAATTCAACAATTTATATTCAGCGGTTAAGCATTCGGCTGAATTTTTGTTGTTTCATCGCTGAGGAGATCAGAATCAGCGCTTAGAAAACAAAATATCAAAACTTCAGACGAATGACATTTAGTGAGGGTGCAGTAATTGCAAATTTCGGTAGCACTTCTTTAGAACTGTTGACAGTTCAACTGGCAACATGAGTCATTCAGTATTAACTACGGGGAAAAAGGAAGGCTCATAGGAGCAGAGTTACGTTTATCTTCTTTTATCAGAAAGAGTTTTCCAATTTTTAACATGGAAGAAATGTACATAAAATTATTGGTGACATGACTTCATGAATTCGGCAAGACCTCACTGTTGTCGATGATGTTGTCTTTTGTATACTGAGCTTCGAGGATAAAATAACTGTCGAGAAAGGACGTTCCATTACGGCATATTTGGCGTCCTACTTACCATGGCATTGCGAGAGAACTCAAGAAACACCTAAAATATGTTTCAAATATTCATAAACTGAGTGATAACCGAGGTTTTTCTGTTGCGGTAATTACTGTTTAGTTTGAGATGACTAGGTTTTTCACCGTTGAGGTATTTACTAGTAAAGTTTGTACGGAGTAATAAGGCAAATTGTAAAATAATTTTCACTGGCATTAGAGTTCCGGTACATCCGACCGATCGTAGTTTCAACATCGGGAGATCTGTTTTTCGAAAGCGTGTGTTTAATTCTTGAGAAGTGCTTCTGTTCGTAGTTCCAGCAACATCTTTGATACGACAGCTAATATTGGTTCCCTATGTATTGTGGAAAAAAATCGTCGGTCATCTCGACCGGTCTGTTCATTGGGAATTTGGGAACGAGTATTATACAACGGCGTTGAAGTGATATACCGTACTTTCTTCAATAGAAGCGCTGGGGCCATTTTTTTTGCAGTTATCGGTTTCCATTCGAGAAAATGGAGACCTTCCTTTACGAAACTGCAATTAGAAAGTTCTATTCAACGATGGGGAGTGCCCACCCATATTTAAAGAGGAACAATATTTAAGTCAGTTTATTTGAAGCAGTTAACTCTGTGTATTTCATAGAGTATGACAAAGAGCATGTTCTACCAGGAGGAGACTCATTAAAGATTAGGACTTGTACCTTGACAACGTACCTGTTCGAGAGTTGTCTGGCAAAGAGAGTAATCAGCGATTTCGAGTCGAGCACTAAGTTGTTCCATTCGCTCGAAGAGTGATGACCATGTAACTCCTTCTCGTTTCACCAGTTCATAATTCAGCTGCACGACATGTTGCTCCTGTATTAGTGCGATCAATTCAGTATTTGAGTGGTTGTCGATTGATAAAAAGATTAATTAGAATTTTCGAAGACGACACTTCAACAGCTGCACCCAGAACTTTTGTCAACAAAACAACTTGTGGTTCTCGAAAATCAGATGGCCAGGTATAGAATACGAGGGAGTGGAGGATGGGGTGGGGACGGGAGGGGGGAGTGGGTTCCGCTTAAATTTTACAGCCTTCGTAATTTCCATGTAAATGTTGTCCCAAAATTCGAGGGTGATACAGAACAAGTGCATTGCACGAGTAATACGAGTAATAGATACATACTAAACAAAAACAGAAAATTTGCATTCGAATAGCCGCACGAGATCAAACCGCTGGTGCTAGAAGGCTTTTGGAATATACACATGAACACCACTGCCACATTAAGGAAATGCATCCCCAACAAGCGCACCTTAATACCTCAACCGGTTTCAAAAATCGCCTCGAAAAGAAAAGGGAGACTTGCAGCCTAGCTTTAGTGTATCAAGAAAATAGTGCCTGAGACATGTACCGCGAATTCTGGATTTTATGACTCATTTGAAAAGATTGGTCATCAAATGGTTTCTGGGCTTCATGACGGGTAAATAAAATAAGAGATTAGGTCGGCGGGTTGTTACCTTTAATGTAGAGCCGGGAAACGCGATTGCGATTTCCTTTTTGATGCTATCGACTGCTTCGATCGATTTAAGTCGCACAAGTAGAGTGTAGCCAGCACCGAACCTCAAAAATATTCACTTGTTTACGAGTATACTAGTATTACTAGTACACTAGTATACTAAAATGGTATGAGATATAAAGTTTGATGTGAAATTTTATGTTGTGACAACGAATCGACGTCGAGCTTATCATTGCCTATTTAAATATGCGATGAAAAAAACGTTTAGAAAGAGGTGCGGAAAATACACTTGTACAGAGAACCGGCGACTATGCAGAGAATGCTTTGTTCATTTTAAATGGTCAGCTCCATTTACTACGACAGAAGATCCCCGTGTCAACTGTGACATGAAGACGTTTATCAAATACACAATCTAAAGTAGCCGTAAATGGCAGTTACTGAGTGTGCACAGTATGATGCAAAAGCTTTAATATATGTGACATATTGTTTGGAGTTGGCGTACGGCAAATTCATTATCAATCCATCACCTTATGCAACGCCGCATTTGCTCGAATCGAAAATACTGGGACAAAATTTATCGAAACTTTTGTGACCAAATCTATACTTGCAATGGATACTTAAGCGTTCGAAATTTAGCAGCATTTGGTTTGTCATAGTGCCTTGCCATAATTTACCTGATTACTTGATTGAAAACATGATAATGTCCATGTTACTTTATAGCTTACTTTGACTTCAAGTGTTGTGCGCTTCCAATGCAACGGAAACGACCGGAGACCATAATTGCAAGTCGCGTGCACAGCGCCTCACACTCTTCCATTGTATGCGATGTGAGGATCAATGCGGTTCCTTGTTCGCGTACCTGCTTTGCTTATTTTACCATAGATTGAGAAAGGTGAACAATGGAAAAGAAAAGTACAAAAAGTAAGAGGATCTCGAATGCTCATTTCTTTATAGTTTATCGGGCGAGGTCGCCGCTCCTCGATTCGTCCCATATTCGAGTTTGCCTTCGTTTCTTAAGGAAGCGTTCCAAGTGTATAAATGGCTGTTGCGTGCAAGCTAGAAGCACTTTCGAAATGGTGCTTCTTCTAAATGTGCATCGGCGTAAAGCCGCATAATTCTTACATGCCATCAAAAACGCTATAACTTTTCGCACTGACGCCGTTTACAAAAAGCATCCATCTCGGAAGGCTATTTGCTCGTGCATAACATGTTTTTATACATGTCGAGCGATCCGTTACAACTTTACAACTGCTCTTCGAGTAACTAAAACGACGGATAAACGTCGACAAAATGGCTTCATATAAACATTTTTCAGAGCTGCTATCGATCTTACTGCGATATTTTCTCGCGTAAATAATACAATATACAATATGCATACAATATGTATCGATTGCTACTTTGTCAAGAAGTCATTCACTGTAAATGAAAATTGATACTTTGGATAGGACGTTCCAAATGAGTCGTCGTGCTTTCGGATCAACACCAGTTGTTGGTTCATCAAGAAGCAGCACATCCGGTAAAGCCACTAGAGCAATACCCAAACTTAGTCGACGCTTGTTGCCTCCGCTTAACACTTAATCATTACTTATTAAGAACTTCGGCAATTTTGCATTTGTAAAGCACATCCCAGAAATGTCCATCTGTCGTGCTTGTGCAATACCAGAAAAGGTAGAGAAATGCATGCAACTTGCATACAATTTGTAAAACTGGCTGGCCTGAGAGGCGGTGTCAGAGCACCGTATTATGCAGGTCTTCCGCCACGATTTCTACTTTATAGGTAATAAGAAGGTGAGCTTATTCACTTTAACCTTGTATTCGGCCTAGCCTTCGCAAATGCTATGCAGCAAATGTTTCGGAAGGCACGTCAAGCTGGATCAAACTGGTGATTTCGAAACGATGGGAATGGAAATGAATGCATGCATATAACGGCCAAACTTTGTTACTGCAGATAGAAACCTAGGTATTACAGCCATCATACAAATCATAGGTTTCTGTAAAAGAAGCCCAAATATAAGTATTGCAGCTGTTCCAACGGCTGAACCAGTTGAGCCATTTGCGATCCACTCATTCACTCTCTCAAGACTTGCAAATTGGATGAAAGATGGTATGTTCTCAGTGACACAAACGGACTATCGTTCAGTTCTATAAATTTGCTTTTATGAAATGAAACATGTGGAACTGTGGATCGATGATTTATTACGCATTTTCTTGCAAAAGGATGCAAAGGCAACTGTAATTTCATCGGCTCCCATATCGATGCAGCTGACAACTATGCTCACGCAAGACTATTTTGACCAGTTTCGGAACGCCTGGTGGTCAGCCTGCTGGCGATCCGTCGGGCAAACAGCTGGGAATCGAACCCGGCTCTTCCCGCATACGAAGCGGGAGTTTTACCACTGAGCGGGAGCTCTACCACACATTTTCTTATGATGACCAAATGTTACCTGTAGGTTTTTATGGGGCGTTTAGCACAAGCTGTAATGCCAAGAGCTTGAACTATGATTTCGACCATCGATGGGATATCCTCTTCATGAACACCACGGATTCGAGCAAACATCCACAAAGTCTCTTCTCCACTCATCTCATCTAAGATGGCGTCAAACTGAGGACAATACCCGACAGTTGCGGATGCCTGAGTATAAATATTATTTATGTAATGAATTCCAATAAAATCTAATCCATCATTGTAGCATTTTATTATGGCATTTATTTTAATTTCAAGAAAAAGATATGCTACGCTTATACATTTGACATTGCAGCCAAATCATTCATTTTAAATCATGTACGCTATCAAGGGGTGGACAGTATCTCAAATAAAATTCCTCTAAGACCAAGCCAATTTCGAACTGAATAGCAATTCGGCGATTGAAACCTTCGAGGATGGAGCGATCCGACCATACCATTTCGGATTTGCCAATTCGGTTACGAAGGAGTTTATGGTTTTATCGTAAATAAATACAGCTGCATATGTATATGTACACCATAACTATTAAAAAAAATGGAGGATATGAGTGGCGAATGTCTCGTGATATCATCGGAATTACTGAAACGAAAGTTTTGCTGTGATTCGTTTCTTTTGTGTAACGTTTTTTAAGCGTTCATTAAGCTCAATCCTCACATATTTGTTCAAAAAAAATTCAGAGATGAAAAAGAAAATAAAATTCATCATCGTTGTTGCATGAAGAAATCATTTTTTTTTAAAATTTTCTAAAGTACTTTTTTATTTAATATTTAAGTATCTTTGAGTATAATATTTAAGTATTTTTAAGTATAATATTTAAGTATTTTTAAGTATTTTAATTATATTCAGGCATTTAAGAAATGAAGAAATTTTTATTTTTTTTAAATTAAAGGATTTTCTTAACTGTAATTATTAACGCAAAAGTTGAAGAAATAATAATTAACAAAAGAATGAAAGAAACCATCATCAACAAATACTTTTTGCCAATCATTTTTCACGTTATATCCATTGATAAACGCATCTCCATTGGAGAGGCGTGGGAACATTATGAACACTCACTTAGCGCGTCGTCCTCGTTAACTGTCTATGAGTTGTAGTGTAGCAGCAAAGTTGCTTCACGGTCAAATGTAAACTTTCAAATAGACCAAAGAACATGAACACCATAAAGCAACCTTCCTTGCTGCTACACTACACCTCAAAAGCAAGTTTTTTTTGAACAGCATTTCATCATAAATGCAAAGAACTTTTGTATTCTGAAATCAGGATTTTCTTAACTGTAATTATTTACGCAAAAGTTGAAGAAATAATAATTAACAAAAGAATGAAAGAAACCATCATCAACAAATACTTTTTGCCAATCATTTTTCACGTTATATCCATTGATAAACGCATCTCCATTGGAGATCCGATTTTCGCCGGTCAACATTTGAAACGTTGACGTTTTACCAGCGCCATTTACACCTAAACATAATACTTAAAAAACCATTGTTTATAAATTTTTTTCAAAAGTAAAGCCACATCTAAGAAAGACGATGTTTATGTTGGTATCTCAGTGGGCATCAAAAGAGTCATTTTAGGAGCTCCACTGGAGCACTGTATGCAACAAATCATTATGGCGAATGTCTTGCACATAAAAACACTGTTCTATAAAGTTGGTTTCTTCGCATTACTGATTTGTATTCTAGATTTTTGCATTGTTGGCGTTAATATGCCCATCCGTATAGCGTGAAATCATGTTAAGGTATATGGAAGGAGGCTACGACACTAGATAGATAAAGCTCATCAAAAAGTTAGATTCGGAACCAAAATTGGAACTGATTTGACCTAAAAAAACCATCAAAGAAATGCTTGCTCACCAAGAAGACCAAAGCAGCACTGTGTTTCGACGTGGAATGTAACACCATCAACAGCACAAAGTTCACCATACCACTTCTGTAGATTCTTTACAACAACGGCAGTCGACGAAGGATCGATATGCTCAACTGTGTTCCTCTCTGATGCAACGTCCGAATCTTCTGCACTAATAGGTTGTTTATCTTCCGAAACGAATACCTACAATGAAAAGCTGTATTTCATATTACAATTTTAAAACGTTCCATGGTAATATTATTACCTATATCGGGAAATTGCAATCTTGATGATACCACTCTTCCTAAGCTTGCGAAAACATATGACCAACTAAAAATCGATTCTTCGTTTAAGGATGTGAAACGAAGATTAACTCGAATTAATACTAGCATCATCTGTATACAAGTTATATAAGCAAATATACGATAAGTAAACTGTAAAAGAGTTTAACGTGCCTGTTCCTACTGTGACTAGCGAGAACCGATACAGCGCTGTACTAGTTTTGAAGCTCGGTAGGACAATACAATTCCTTAAATATGACATTCATTCTTGGTCAACAATTCATTACTCTCTTATTATTCTTAAGTTCATCATGCATACGAACAAAACCTACTCTATTCTCAAATGGTGAACTTCCGACAACTCCTCTTCGAAGTATCGCGCTTTTTAATTTGCCCATCCAATTATACTCGATCATAAGCGTCGTAAACCAAAAAAGTATGCCTTGAGCAGCGAAGTACATTAATTCGATTAAGATACCTTTTTTACCGCTATCACCCAACACGTTGTCCGAATAGACTCTCTCTGAAGATTAACTTTTAATATGACATTATGACATTAATTGACATTAATATTATAGCATTAATGTGATAATGACATAAATGACATATGACATTATTATGACATTAATAATGTCATATGTCATTATTATGACATACTTATGACATTAATAAAATGCACGACTTAAGTGGAATACAAAAAAGACCGATATCTGAGAAAAAAAAGAAAAATATTGTTGGTACGTTTATGATTTTAAATAACAGTGATGATTACATAGCGAAAATTAAAACACAAAAGTATTAACAGTTTCTCTATTATGACTACTAAAACAATTTGTATCTAATTTCTTTTTAATCATATGTAATGTTAAAATAATTTGTTTTTTTTTTCCAAAAACTCTGGCACCAAAATAATATAGCCGAAAAAGGAATTGACTTGAATTCATCATAAAATTTGGCAAAGTTTAACGATTCTATATTGTAAAGAGAACCTATATATATGGGAGGATGTCATCTTTAGGAATTTTTTAGAAATAGGTTAGGAAGAAGAATGAACATGGAAAAGGAATTTATTTATGATTGTTGCTTGACTCAATAATATCTCCACTCCACTAATTGAATTAAATCGAATCGAATCGAATCGAATCGAATTTAATCGAATCGTATCGAATCGAATCGAATCGAATTGAATCGAATTGGATTGGATCGAATCGGATTGGATCGATTCGAATCGAATCGAATCGAATCGAATCGAATCGAATTTAATCGAATCGTATCGAATCGAATCGAATTGAATCGAATTGGACTGGATCGAATCGGATTGGATCGAATCGAATCGAATCGAATCGAATCGAATCGAATCGAATCAAATCGAATCGAATCGAATCGAATCGAATCGAATCGAATCGAATCGAATCGAATCGAATCGAATCGAATCGAATCGAATCGAATCGAATCGAATCGAATCGAATCGAATCGAATCGAATCGAATCGAATCGAATCGAATCGAATCGAATCGAATCGAATCGAATCGAATCGAATCGAATCGAATCGAATCGAATCGAATCGAATCGAATCGAATCGAATCGAATCGAATCGAATCGAATCGAATCGAATCGAATCGAATCGAATCGAATCGAATCGAATCGAATCGAATCGAATCGAATCGAATCGAATCGAATCGAATCGAATCGAATCGAATCGAATCGAATCGAATCGAATCGAATCGAATCGAATCGAATCGAATCGAATCGAATCGAATCGAATCGAATCGAATCGAATCGAATCGAATCGAATCGAATCGAATCGAATCGAATCGAATCGAATCGAATCGAATCGAATCGAATCGAATCGAATCGAATCGAATCGAATCGAATCGAATCGAATCGAATCGAATCGAATCGAATCGAATCGAATCGAATCGAATCGAATCGAATCGAATCGAATCGAATCGAATCGAATCGAATCGAATCGAATCGAATCGAATCGAATCGAATCGAATCGAATCGAATCGAATCGAATCGAATCGAATCGAATCGAATCGAATCGAATCGAATCGAATCGAATCGAATCGAATCGAATCGAATCGAATCGAATCGAATCGAATCGAATCGAATCGAATCGAATCGAATCAAATCGGATCGAATGGAATCGAATCTTTTGTTTAGCCGATAGGCAAGGACTATCTTTACGAAAGTTAAGTTAACTACAACTGAAACGAAGCATTTCGAAAATTTCCAACCTTCAACGGTACCGCAACACTGTGTGAGCAGATTTTTGAACAATGGCAACGAACAGTCAACAGAATCGCACGCCTTACGTCCATATTCGTTATTATAGATTTTAATAAAACATCCGCCTACGTTGTAAGATGGAAATACAAACGAAAATACCATCGATGCCGTATAAGCAGCATCTTCATCAGCCGCTTGAGCTATTATTGGCACTGTTATTAGGCCGATCATACCTAAAATTTATTAAAAGAAACGAATGAAAAATTTCGGCAGCATTAAAGTAAAAAACTAATTATGCAATGAATATTCACTAAACAGCTGAAATATTTAAATGAAATTCGGAACACTAATGAAAAGAGAGAGAACAGAATTGAAATGCAGGAATTGGGAAGAAAAAAAACGACAAGAAAGAGCGCCGTTTTTCAACCTATAGTTATAGGGACATAATTCAAAAATGTCGTATAAGCACTGAACGTGTGCACTATTCAAAAATAGTTTACAACCAATTGTTATTCCAGAATGCATGGCAAAAAAAAGAATGGGAAACAGTAGAGTGAAACGCTGAAAAATTTAAAAAAAAAAATAAACAAACCGGCAATAATATTGTACATAACGATAAGAGTATAGCCTTTGTGTGGAGATGTGAATGCGAATGAAAATGTGTACACAAATGGTATTTGCGCCCAACCGAACAAAAGCATTATAAGCACGAGTTGCATAGACACTTCACTGCGATTTGTGTACTCCTTCAAATAAGCGCTATACGTTAATCGAAATTACTGTAATTAATTTAAGATCAAATAAGTTTCACGTTTTATAAAACTAGTTATTTCTATGAACGAAAGAAGATGTGAAATGCGCTTGATCGCTATAAATTACTTCGACGGATACTGTAAGCTGGTTTAAGCTGTTTAAGCTGATCAGAATCAGCTCTTTAAGCTGATCCTGCTCTCGTCGAACTTCATTATTAAATAATTAAATTTTATTATTACTCCGTTTGGTAGAGTAAATTTCAGCGAGACAACAAATAGTAAATCTCAAAGCAAGCAAAAATTGCATCTTGATTCTCTCCTGTATTGCGCATGAAGTTACTTCGGCATTTAATTTATTAAACAGCACCATATCTAACGAAGTAATTTTTAGAGAAGAGATCAGTGTCGAATTTGCATTAAAATAGTTGAACAACCAATTCAGTTAAAAAGTGCACGAGTAAGTTTTTCGTTAGGTAAGGACGCGTTCGCCCTAAAATACAATATTTTTAAAAACAGTGATATTATAGACAACATAGTCGATATTACGTATAGTGTATTCAAAAATTCTAAGTGAAAATAATTGATCGAAAGTTTTGCTAAAAGATGAAAGCTAATTAATTAGCCAGCTGGTCGAAAATCTTGCTAAAAGGTAAAAGCTAATCAATTAGTCAGCTCTCTCTAAGGTCGTTAATTTGCTGAAACAAGATATACGCAATGGATGCCTTCACATCGAACGCATAGAAAACAGCGATGAAGAGGAAAGTTGGCAGGAGGAAGCACACGACGTCCCACAAATATGCTGTCATCCAGTACATCCACGGGCGCAATCCACTCATTAACTGCAAATCGTAATTAATCAAAGTTTAAAGACTGCATGGAGTAGCGCAAAAAAAACGTATCGAGAAGAGGGAACAAAATTAACAACCTTTCCCCCCCCCTTTTACAAATATCTCACCGGTTGGCTATCTCGTCCACTAAACTGTTGGTTAAGCGTTTTCAATGAGCTAATTAATGTCTTTCAGGATATATTAACGATTCTTACGCATGTAAATTCGCATTCATATTCCATGATAGCAGGGCGGCATAATTAGGTTACTGGTATGATTCATAGGTTTTTCAGCCTCCTCCTCCTCTAACTGCATCCTCTCCTTTACATTTAATGGTGCGCTGGGAAAGACGGAAGGGGGTAGGGGAGGTTAACCAGCGAGTTTCCCGGATGGGTCCCAACTAGTGATTTTGTTTCCATTCTGCTCATATATTCGGCTATAGTTACGATTCGTGAATTTTACACACGCTTTCCTATTCTCTACCTCCCTTAAATGGAAGTGACACAGCGAATGAAGGATGATGGAATGTTCAGTTTCAAGTATGAACCACATGACCCGATTATGGACCCATCTGATGGTCGGAAATGAATTACAGAAATCATTGAGATCGTCGACAAAATTGTTGGAAGAGCGATAAAGCGAGAGGAAATTGTAAAAAGACCATTTAAAGGGATTGAGGTTCTCCATAGAAAGAAACCCCTTAGAGGTTACAGATCCAAAAATCTTAATTTCCAGCTCAAAACGAATCTAATGGGCACTTATTTGTTATGGAAGCTTAGCTCAACTCTACATAATATTTTTCTAGAGCAGAGTGGTCTAAGTGCAGCTAGAGGGTTCGAGAGTGGTATCACAAAAATGTAGCACTAAAAAGGCAGTTTTTCTCTACGAAATAAATTCAACAACTCTTCAATATCTTCTCTTTTCGATCGATGAGATTTCTTCCTAAACATAAGGATAAGCTTTAAAGAATTCTTCTTAATTAGAAGAGTTCTAGAGAAGTTTTATCCAAGAAAGAGCACTTTCTCTGTTCAAAATGAACGCAGAAGAGTTTTCGTTTACTATTTAGGCCTGCTAATAAAACAATAAAGGCCTGATAAAAAGTTGCACGTATATAGGCAGGGCATTCAACGAGATGAGACCTTCTTTTGCACGGTCGAAGAATTTTTAATTGAATAAACTGAATACTTACTTGCATATGTTTGGAGTTGGTTTTGCTTTCACGAATGAGAAAATATGCATATCCCGATACGACCATACTCATCGCTATCACAACCGCATAGCCAATTACAAGAGCTGGGCCAGAGCTGATCATTTTGTTCTTCAATGAATCGGCTATTGTTGGCGGCAAAGGATGATTGCTTACCTGCAAAAAAAAAACATCCTTCATCATAATACCAATCAAAATATTACCTCTCTTTTTGAATATGAGCCTTCCGTTCACCCCCTTCCGCTCCTGCTCTCTCCCCCTCCCCCCCCCTCCTCACGAATACACGCATCTCTCTCCGAAAATGGAACGTAAAATGTTCATGAGTGAAGCTTTAATTTTCCGAATGCTTTCAAGTTTTAAGCTTCCAAACATATTCAACGATTGTGGCGGAAAAAAAAACACGTGAATTTAGCTCTTAGAAACATAATACACATATGGTTCCGCGTAGATACGAAAAGATTCGCTGATAAAGTTTAGCGTTCTAATGCTGAATTTCGAGACGATCAGTGCGACTCCGAAAATGTTCAGTGCGACTCCGAAAACGATCAGTGCGACTCCGAAAACGATCAGTGCGACTCCGAAAACGATCAGTACGACTCCGAAAAAAGAAATTCTTTCAAACGAGGCATCATAAAGTACATAATTAACACGAGAGAAGTTTGTGGCGTTAATAATTCGAAAAGAAGGCATTCCTATACAACGTTAGTTCAGCGCTACAACAAATGTCCAATTGAATTTGTCAAGTAAAACCGAAAAAAAAAAGTTTCTTTTCGGAATTTTTGAGAATATAACCAAAAACTGAAAGAATACTTGAATACTTATGCTTCTGTTTATCTTAGCACGCAATATCGCCGAGTCGGCTATACTTAAAGCCAAAGGGGGCGTTGCGACACCGTAGTTATCGAACATCGCTGAAATGTGGAATATACTTATGATAGATGGTGATAAGACTTTATCACGACGATCGTTCTACAGGCGCAAATTCTCTCTAACTGCACAACTGCGAACGTTCTTTTTTCCTGCTATTATATGCCAAAATGTTCGGAAAAAAAGAAGCTTGAATTAACTTCTCTCGGTTTGATAGGTGTGGCTGCAAGTTTAGCTCATCCTTGAGAAAATTTCAATTATCGATCTTGGTCTTTAAGTTTTTAAAAATTTTTTTTTCTAATGAAGCGAACGTTCAGCGCTGAAAGTTTACTTTATAAATTACAGTAATTTTCCTAAGATGCTCAATATCCATATTTCTTTCTTATAAGCACGTTGCCTTGGCGAAAATTCCTTTTCGTTGAAAAATCGCATAGATCTTTTAGCGAATTACATGACACTATCATTCAGACTAAAGGGACTCGAAGCGATATTATTCGAATTCCTAGAATGTGGATTTTCAAAGACAGCCATCTAAATGGTTGCTACTACCAATCTCTTCCTTCTTCATTGCAGATTCGCTGCTTTTGATGTAGTATTTCTTCTGCAGTCGCCTTAGCGATTCGTTTAAATGAACATTTCTATCAAATAGGTTCAATTTTGGCTGAACTTCTTTGATTCGATTTGAATGGTGCTGTTAAGTTGTATTTTTGAAGCAGAACTTCTGCAGGTACAAGAGACAAAATGGCTTTAGTTATATATATATATATATATATATATGTATATATATATATATAAATTTTGAAATTTTTTGAAAAGAAAACTTACCAACGAGAGAGTAGAAGGCTAAATCGAAGTCTTGTCGAAAACCAACCGGATTATGTATTCCAAACGCTCTGCTACCTTGCTGAAAGTTGTTCCAACACAATAATTGATCTGATAAATTTCCCACTAAGTTTTTGCAACTATATAGAAAAAAACAACGGAAATGTGCGACAATTTTTCAGTTGTTGACGAGCAGTCATTATGATAAAAATCCTTTATAAATGAAGTTGGAAAATGAAATAAAAAAAGAGACCAACTATTAAGAAGGAATTCCCTACTCATCATAGCTGTAGGATAAAGATTTTCATAACAAAAAAAACCGGTCCCTAAATTTTTCATAATAGATGATAACTATGTCCGAAATTTTCATTCGAATTGTTTTTATTAAAAAAAACGAATTTCAAAAATTTCGGGGAGGTTTGGGGGGGACGAACAGAAATGATTGCCACAAATATGATCAAAATAATCAATTAAATCTGACGAATGTTATTAATAAATTTATGATTTATATTTCATGATCGGTTTCAATTTTCCTACTCGATTTATTCCCTAAAGTCCTTTGAGAACTTCTTCTTCGATTCTGCAAAAGTTTCGCATCGGATTTGTGAGCAATACTCGCGTTTAAAGACAACTAATTGACTTACTGGAACAAAAAGTTGTGCAAGGAAAAATATCGATTTTCTGAATGAGTAGATAATCCTTTTGGTGAACATTGCACGTATATGCTGTCGATAATAACTTAACCCATAAAGACGTCGACCAGCTCTTAGCTCTGCAAATTACATACAAAACACAGACGAAATGAAACATCTACCGGGAAAGTGCATCAAGGGGCTGGCGCTATATGAGCTTTGGCGGTACCACTCATTACAGCTGCGGGTTTCATAAAGTATCTATGATAATCATACTTCAACTTAGCATACTATCTGCAAAATGCATGGAATCTTTTCCACCTTAAAATGACTATAATTTTTCGTGGAGTCGGTGAATCGGCTTGAGATTAGGTAAGGCGTACGTTAGGTACATGGAATACTATTATCAATTGATTATTCTTTGGCTAACTAAATTTCGTACTCCAAATTCAATGGCTCAGAATTGAAACTATACGGTCACATAGACAGACAGACCAAAACTAACACATACGCAATGACGAGACGCCGCCATGATGCTTCTTGCTAACAAAAATTAGCTGAAACAAACAAGAAGCAACAGAAGCTTGTAATCACTAAAGTGACGATTTGCTTGCGAAAGAAAGATTTCCATTCCAAATATTCCTTCTGACTGGTTGAGGGCAAATGAACTACAACTATACTGTACATGTACCATTAGGAATTCAAAAGTGATTAGATTGCAGCATTATCACATTGGTTCTATGTGATAGAAAACATCGCCTCTTCTTCTACGACCTGAATTGGGAAGTGGTATCGGAATGAACGAAGGGGGGGGGGGGGAGCTAATAAAGGGGAAATACTGCGATTGTTTTACAGTTTACTGTGACTCCTATCAAAGGTGTTACTCATACATTTTCTGCGCCTAGACGTGGAACATGACTCGTCCATTTGATGATAGGGGGGAGGTAGGAGACAAAAAGTTTCGAGATGGATGATGTGCACTCAAGAAAACTCTAAGAGGTTATTAAAAGTGTGGGGAAAACTTTGTACTAAGAGCGATTTCAGAAAAAAGTTCGACATAATCTGAGTTCAACGCTACCATGTTTGTACCCGGCAATTGCCCTTATCAATAATGATATAAGTCAGTCTAATTGTTCCTTGCACTACTAAGCGTTCGTACTAGAGTAATACCCCTCGTCGACAACTACTCACAACACTTCTGAATTAGGAAAGCTAAAAGAAAAATAAAAACAAGCAAGACGAAAACGAACCTCGATTGTATCAACGAGTATTTGTGCCGAGATATTGTTAGAAACAGTCAAGTCAAAAGAGGCACCCGGATTCTGAGCACGTATTGTCTCATCAACCAGCCTTGAATGAGAGCAAGTCTTTCAATATCAACCAATTCGCAAATCTGCTCAACAATGCACAACCAAATAGTGCGCTAATATTTTGAGAAAGACAAACTTCTAAAAGCCTTTGTGATCATGTTATAGTCATACATAAAGTCATGATAAAGTCATGATAAGTGATCATGCATAAATGATTGCGCGCAAAGTTTCATGAAAACCTCTATGAAACTTCACTATGATATGGAATTTCAAAAACTTCCGATCTTTTTGGTATTTTCTGCACACAAAATAAATTCCTATGTTACTATTCCACAAATATTTTCGCAGTAAGGTAATAGCTCTGATGACGGCATGAGTGAGGGAAAATGTAGTAAAAATATGGGCTATGGGCCATATCAAATCGAATGCGTTAGAGCATGCGCCGCATTAAAAACAAAACAAATGGCGCGTGTCTTACAGCTGTGACTTTTCAGAAATGTTTCACCATCGTTGACGATCCTAAACAAGCATCAGCTTATAACAATTAAAAAAACGCAAATAAGAACTTACTCAGGAAGAGCGATTTTAGACAGCAAATCGATAGTCGTATTTTGAACATAAACATTAGCGATCTGATCACTCGTTGAATACGGTTGCATAGTAATTGGCAATAAGGGTTGCTCTTTTGCGGCTGGCACCACTAGCGCTGACCAAACCAAAAGTGCCAAATAGCCAATCTGGAATAAGGAGCGGATAAGGGCGAACAGAACAGTCATAGGTATGACCTGCTATGCTCTATTAAACTGCACTATGATACTGCGATTGTTTTGCAGTTTACTGTGACTCCCATCAAAAGTGTTACTCATACATTTTCTGCGCCTAGACGTGGAACATGACTCGTCCATTTGATGATAGCCTCGGAAGAGTTCGATTAGCAACAACGGCTCACATTTGAGAGTTGAATGAAATTGGCATACTCCACGATCGAAATTTCATGAAGGTCTCCTCACGCATTGTCCATGACGAACAGAAATGATTGTCACAAATATGATCAAAATAATCAATTAAATCTGACGAATGTTATTAATAAATTTATGATTTATATTTCATGATCGGTTTCAATTTTCCTACTTGATTTATTCCCTAAAGTCCTTTGAGAACTTCTTCTTCGATTCTGCAAAAGTTTCGCATCGGATTTGTGAGCAATACTCGCGTTTAAAGACAACTAATTGACTTACTGGAACAAAAAGTTGTGCAAGGAAAAATATCGATTTTCTGAATGAGTAGATAATCCTTTTGGTGAACATTGCACGTATATGCTGTCGATAATAACTTAACCCATAAAGACGTCGACCAGCTCTTAGCTCTGCAAATTACATACAAAACACAGACGAAATGAAACATCTACCGGGAAAGTGCATCAAGGGGCTGGCGCTATATGAGCTTTGGCGGTACCACTCATTACAGCTGCGGGTTTCATAAAGTATCTATGATAATCATACTTCAACTTAGCATACTATCTGCAAAATGCATGGAATCTTTTCCACCTTAAAATGACTATAATTTTTCGTGGAGTCGGTGAATCGGCTTGAGATTAGGTACGGCGTACGTTAGGTACATGGAATACTATTATCAATTGATTATTCTTTGGCTAACTAAATTTCGTACTCCAAATTCAATGGCTCAGAATTGAAACTATACCGTCACATAGACAGACAGACCAAAACTAACACATACGCAATGACGAGACGCCGCCATGATGCTTCTTGCTAACAAAAATTAGCTGAAACAAACAAGAAGCAACAGAAGCTTGTAATCACTAAAGTGACGATTTGCTTGCGAAAGAAAGATTTCCATTCCAAATATTCCTTCTGACTGGTTGAGGGCAAATGAACTACAACTATACTGTACATGTACCATTAGGAATTCAAAAGTGATTAGATTGCAGCATTATCACATTGGTTCTATGTGATAGAAAACATCGCCTCTTCTTCTACGACCTGAATTGGGAAGTGGTATCGGAATGAACGAAGGGGGGGGGGGAGAGCTAATAAAGGGGAATGGGAATAGTGTCGTATACAAAGATATGAAGGAAAAATATTTTGTAAGAGTATAGCTTTATACGATTCTAAACTGTAGATAATACTTCCATAGTATCATATCATTTACTGTTGTCGAAGTAAATTATCGAAGATAACAACAGCATTACTGCTTGGAATCTGCATTTAACAGGAGGAAATCCAAGCAGTAATGTTACCTCGAAGGTTAATAAACAATTTGTAAAAACAATGTGCTTACGAGCGATTGATTTTTCGTCGCAGATATTTTCATTTGCATGACCGATCGGTTGTTTGAGTTTGATATTGTTGACACCTTCATCTGCTTGGCTCTCTGCGATCATTTTCTCCTCTGCCAACTGGCCGACTCTGAAAATGTTGATGAATGAAAATTAGCTCAATGTTGAAAGCATGCCAATTACAGTGACTTATAAAAATTATGTTCGAAAATTCTCTTCCAGTAGCGCCTTTTCATTCCATATCTCATACTAATTACCTGTTAAGAAAACTACAAGGTACTGTTCCATTCGCATACAGACGTTGAAACTTATAACAGCCTCAATGTAGCACCTTATATTTCGACTAAACCTACTTACTCTTTTTGGACTTAATGTTCGATACTTTGCGGAAACACCATCCGTACAGTTACAATCCTCGCTTCTTCTATTGAAAAAAAAAAAACAATTTTTCACGTGTATATATAAAGTGTTTATTTCTTATAGAAAAATGAAAGTAGGGAATAAAAAAAAGCAAGCAAGAAAATGAAGACAACAGAAATGGGATGATGGCAAGTGAATGCGTTGGACATTAACTCTTAAGGTTTGCCGCAACAAGAATCTTTTAGGCAAATTAAGAACGCAAAAAAATTGAACGTTGAAACGATATCAACGAGTGATGTGGAGAGAGTTCTCCTCTGCCAACTGGCCGACTCTGAAAATGTTGATGAATGAAAATTAGCTCAATGTTGAATGCATGCCATTACCTGTTATTACTCATATAAAAAATTACTCATATGCATGCCATTACTCATATAAAAATTATGTTCGAAAATTCTCTTCCAGTAGCGCCTTTTCATTCCATATCTCATACTAATTACCTGTTAAGAAAACTACAAGGTACTGTTCCATTCGCATACAGACGTTGAAACTTATAACAGCCTCAATGTAGCACCTTATATTTCGACTAAACCTACTTACTCTTTTTGGACTTAATGTTCGATACTTTGCGGAAACACCATCCGTACAGTTACAATCCTCGCTTCTTCTATTGAAAAAAAAAAACAATTTTTCACGTGTATATATAAAGTGTTTATTTCTTATAGAAAAATGAAAGTAGGGAATAAAAAAAAGCAAGCAAGAAAATGAAGACAACAGAAATGGGATGATGGCAAGTGAATGCGTTGGACATTAACTCTTAAGGTTTGCCGCAACAAGAATCTTTTAGGCAAATTAAGAACGCAAAAAAATTGAACGTTGAAACGATATCAACGAGTGATGTGGAGAGAGAGGACAGCAAAATTAAATACATAAGCTTACTTTTTTTCCATTAAGAGATTCAAATTAAAAATTCGTACCGAAGAAAGACTTCCTCCATTGTCGTTACAGAAACACCAAAAGAAGCGATGCCCAATTTTTCGCAATTTTCTTCAAGCTCACGAAACAGCTCTGGAAACCTGAATTCGCGCATAATGAGTCGACCGTTGTAAAAAAATGGAATTAAGCCCTCTCCTCAGCGGTACAAAAATATAGCCGCCTACTCTGTACGGCCATTTTTCAGCAATACCATACATACACTTCCACGAAGCCACTCATTAGATGGCTGGAAAAATTTCCCTCCTAGAAACAGCCTTTAAAGCTCACTCGTCGCAACACTACCAAATCTAAAACTTTGGGATGTGTTTTATTCGAATTAATATGTAAACATTCAGACATCTTTGAAATTTAAAAAAAATATAGACTGTAAAAATTTATCGGCGTCACTTTTATAATATGGTCATGAGAGTAGTTGTTCTAACTTGTATTCTCCACGTTAGTGGATGGTTGTTAGAGCTGCTATCGTTTCGCGGCAATCAACCGGTGCTGATTACCGCTAAACATGAATTTCTCATTTACAACTGTTAACACACGCGCGTTAAAATCACTGAATACAATACCCTATAAGAAGCTTCTATCAAAAAAGACTCAAGCATTTGGAAAATTCCATTTTTGCAGCTCTCATGTTTGAGGTGTTTACTGAAACGAATTCGAGGTATATCGAGATACTGACCTTTGACGGTGCTTCCAGGAAAGAATAAACACAGCCTCGAAGCTAATCGACGATTGCATTATCACATCTGCGCAGTACCTTTTAAGTATAGCAAACGTCTTCAAGCGGCAATCTGATTCTCCATTAGATGGATCAAGTTTTTTCAAATCTTTCTCATAGGCTATCGTTAAGTGATATCCAGTGCCTAAAAGACATGCCATTAGAGTACGGTTATAAAGCGCGCTGTTATCAGCGTCAGGCAAACTACTACTTTATGAAAATTTTCCTGCCTTTTCCTGTTTCTATTTGCCACAGTTCACCATCTACAAGTACAATCTATAGTGCTCTATTTGTACCGACCGTACAGTATAGGTCAAATATATTCATGCTATACATTACATAGTTCTAAAGACAACAATTTACTAATTTTTATAAGGAACAAGCGATACGTTCAAGAAAAGCTAGTGTGCGTTATTCTGTACGCCTATCCAATTCGCTTAAGACTCCTAAATCAGATCTGTCAATCTTTTTCTAGCCCACATTAACAACTGTACCGCCAAAAAAAAGACGTTTTAAAAATGAATTCAATAATATTTGTAAGAAACATTTGACTTTTTTAAAAGCATAGCATGGTCGTTCGTTTTTTTTTGGTCTACACCATCTTGTACAGATCAGTGCCATCAAGCGATGGTACGGTAGACGAAATTTTTAGCGAGAATACCATAAAGATTTTTGAGGAACATGCTTGATCCGCAGCATTGCAATTCACCACGACACAATATCGCGATACGATCGGCAAGCAAATCGGCTTCCTCCATGTAATGTGTTGTCAACAGTATAGTTCGCTTGCCCTGAATTTTATCAAAATTCGGTACCTTTAATCGTTTCCCTCAACCGGCCCCCTTCCCCCTCAATCTCCTCAAGATTCACTTTCACGAATAATTAAACAAAATTCGAAGCTACAAAGTGCTGATTCATGAGCTCGCTCGATTCAGTCTAACAATATTACGCTTCCCACAAGCAGATAGAACGAAAGAAAATTTACTAGGGTTTGAGTCGCAGCAAGCAACCCTGACTGAACACAGGCTTGCAAACCCTTCATGATATTCGCATGCATCTATCAAAGTCATTACATAATGAAATTACGCTATAAATGGAACATTCAATTGTTTAACGTGAACGAAATTTTCAGAAAACCTTGTTTTCTTCCAGAAATATGTACGACAGCTCGGTGTGATTGAGGAAGTAGCAGAAAACAGGGATGAGAGGGGAAGGGGGGGGGGTTGGGGAAAACGATTGGAGGTACTGATGTGCTTAGAGAAAAACTGATATAACTTAAGCTAATTCTACAACTAATAATTGCTAACCTTTTCGCCCTGAATCAATGCCCATGTATCATGACGCGCACCTGGATCCATTCCAGAGGTCGGCTCATCTAGCATTACAACCTTCAACGACAGAATCTATGCAAATTTTCAAGCCAATAACGATCAAAAGAAATACGAACACATCGGTGACGATAAAGCGCAACGTTACTGGAGGAATATCAATGAAATATTAGATGAAACGTATATAACTTTTAAGGCAAATGAGCGAAAATAAATCCTGCACTCTTTCGGAACATATAAATTAAGCCTGTCTACATAAGGCCATATCAGGTTCATAAATTGGACATACAAAAAGTACATATACACACATACACATATACAAAAAGTACATATACACACACATATAATTTTATTTCTTCTAATAGCCGTTTTGGTCTGACCTTCACTCGGTAAAAAGGTTGCGAGTTCCAACCCGCTTGCAGTGATCTAGTGATATGTTTTATCTACCGTATGTCTTATCTATCCAGTGATAAAATCAACATATCATTAGAGTGGTGAATATCCAAACAAAACTTAACCTCGGAGCCGCCAATGAGAGCGATAGCCAACGATAGCTTCCTCTTTTGCCCACCCGAAAGTGTGCCCGCATATGCATTAGCCTTCCCCTCGATCTTTAGCTTTTCGAGCAGTTCATAAGCCTCTTGATCATTCCAGCGTCGACCTTTTAGCTGCATTTTAAATAATATTGCTTTTATGGAAAAGATCATTCTTAAATTACTCCTTAAGGCAAAAAAATTGCAAGGATATAGCATTCTGCTTTTTAATTAGTACTATTCTTGCTCCTCATACCAGTCGAGCAGAACGGCTGAAAATGTTTTAAAGCACGGGACACGAACAGCTTAAATAAGTTGTTCTTGTCAGTGAAAGAAAGCGTTGCTTACAAAGGTAAAAACTGCCTGGATTTCTATTGCCAGCTCAAGTGTGCGCGAAATATGTAAAAGTACTGACGATCGCTCACAAGATAACATCGATCAATCGAACTCCTGTAGTGGTCAACAACTGTTAACCATAAAGAGTTGATAACGCTTCAAAATTGAGAAAAGAAACCTTGCAGAAGAACTCGAGGTGTTCCAGAACTGTTAGCGTGCCGAATAGTGCATTATACTGAGGACATAGACCAAGATGTTTGCGGATTTGAGGCAGCGCTGTGCGTACATCATAGTCTTCGATATAAGCCGTTCCTGACGATGCACTTCCTACTCCTAAAAATCCACTCCTAAAAATCCTTTTGTACTCATAACGATAAGTTATTTTCTGGATCAAAAACTGACATTTAATTAGAGCTTTCACCTTTCATGCGATCAACGATAAGCACCTCGACTTAACTAATCGGCTTCACCAGTGATATCTGTTAAGTATTGGGTCGGCCAAAAAGTAATGGCAATATCGATACGCACGAACTCTGTTTACTCACCACTTAAGATAGTATAAAAATTTTTATTCGAAATAAGCACCATCCGATAGAATACAATGTCGCCAGCGTGAAACCATTGAGGTAATCCCATTTGCATGAAAATCTGGTTTCCTAGACGAAACGTTACCATACTTCGAAAAAAACGTTCATGTTATGACAGTGTTTCGAATGTGCATAATCATGTACCTGCCCCTCCATCCAGTATTTTCAGTACGGGAACAGCTGAAGCTAGAGTTGCGAAATTTTTTAGATATAATTTACACTTGGGGATCATTTTTGACCAATTTCAAACCAATTTGCCAACCTCGGGAGTTTTAGCCTGTTGAAAAGTGTGAAAAATATCACGCGTTTCGTGATCAGCCAAGTTTTGCCCTACAACAATCAGGTTACAGTCAAGCGGGAAAGCACGCCAAGCGATATGTCAATGTTGCTTCGTAGACTCAACCAATGAACCAATCAGTTTCATAAGCTACTACTAACTGTGATGAATGTTCCAATCTTACGTGACCGGATTGCTTGCATAAAGCTTCTACTAAAGAATCGCTTTTCTGCGACATAGTTAACTAAAGTATGCAGCCCAGCCTGTTGAAAACATACTAAAATCTTCTCCACTCTCACTTTAAGTGATCAATTCCTAGGCGTTCGGTTATTTGATCTGCAATTGGATGTGGGAGGTGGCAGCAACTTTTTGGCACGGAGTTTTATTTGCCGGCGTTTTACGAAGTCGGCCGGTATGGTGAGTACAGTCAGCAAAGCGTATACGGTGCTAAACCTTTGACAGTCGCTTGAATTTTTACAGACCATGAAGTCTAAGGCATAGGAATTGTAGCTGTTAGCCCGGAATGGATCCGAATATCTTCCACTACCCCAACTACAGTTTATCCTAGTTCTCTTATAGTGGCACATACGTGTTTATCATAATGCTTGCATATTACAGCATTTTTCGCTGCTATCAAGCTAGGAGATGAATTAGCTTAGATAGCTTTACTAAATTCTCGTCATTTAACTAACCCGTCAAAATAGAGAACGTTGTGCTTTTGCCGGCGCCATTATGGCCAAGCAATGCTGTTAATTGGCCACGATACATTTTTAAATTAAGATTGTTTACAGCTTTTGTCCTTGTGTCACCTTTCTGAAAAATATTGGCGAGTCGTTAGACAAAACTGTTTTTACCATCAATCGAACAACGAAGATAAACTAGTAAGGGATAACATCAGTTTTACGCATGACTATATAGTAAGTTGAATGCGAATACTTAGTTTGTGATAACGAGAAAACAACAATTGTTCGTGAAAAATTTTGATTTTGCCGCGGTTGTAGTTTTATCAGTATAAAAATTTATCAGGGCCCGATGGGCATCAGATGATAACAGGCTCATTACTAGCACACTAATTTTGTATCACTAACGCCTAACATCGCACTATACCCTACAGGTTTTAATAAGTAGCTTAAAAAATGTTTACTTTACCTATATCCTGCAAAACAGACCTAGGAAATCAAAAATGAGTCGCGCGTATATATGAATTTGCTTTGATAAGCATGTATCATGCGTGACGTGTATGCAAATGAGCGTCGGCACAACGTGTGCTGCATCAGCGTAAACATATGATGCGAATCTTATATTCCGGATTTGTTACGACGTATAGCGACCACTATGGTTCTGTTGTGCCATCCATATGCAGCACAACAACACTTTACATTAGCTAATTTCTGTCGCGTCCGTTCTAGAGAATATCATCTGCTTTCAGTGCGCCAGTCCGTCGAATGGCGCATTATGGTTTACTGACCGTGGTCATAGATTTCAGTTAAATTTGAATCGCTTATTCGCTACGATGGCAACGAATCAAGATTATTCCATAACTTCAGGATTCTAGGATTTATAGCATACAACGTATATAAAGACATTATATATATATAATTTATTTATTTACTCAATTGGGGTGGCAGTAGCTCAGTGGTAGAGCGCCCACCCCGTACGCGGGAAGACCTGGGTTGGATTCCCCGGCTGCTTTCCCAACGGATCGCCAGCAGGCTGACCACCAGGCGTTCCGAAATTGGTCAGAACAATCATGCATGGGCATGGTTTTCAGCTGCATCGATACGGGAATCGATGAAATTACAGCTGCCTTTGCATCCCTCTGCATTTATTCAATTATATACATATATGTTTTTCATGTGTTGTATAAGAAAGAGAAGAGTAGGTGGCAGTATAATGAAGATAACTTGCAGTTGAATTACAGTGGAATCCGTAACTACATTCAATTTACAGTTAATTCAACATTAATTACAATAAAATTACAGCCAACTTCATAAATGATACCTTTCTGAAGAAACGTCGGCCGTATGTTTTACTCAAATTGACAATATTGATGGCGACAGTTTGATCACCAGCTTTTGGTTCGATCCTTGGGGAATCATGCTCCAGGGATGGTCGGCGACCCACCTTAGAGGAACCATAAAGATGCCATTGATTTGTTGAGTGCCTTCGATAAACGGACTGAGTAACTTCTTGCTCTGTTATTGGTGTTTTCCTGTCGCCCCAACTGGGAAACCAATAGGTTGGCTGAAAATACAGTAGCTTTAAGCCAGAACTTAAATATGAACTATAAAAACTTAAAAGCTTAAACCGTAAGGCATAACCAGGTGGAAAGAAAATGAAAATTATACCAGGAGAAAGAAGTACGCTTTTTGAGGAACTCCTTCGCCTCCAGGGTTTACCGCCTCGACATACCATGTTATTAGAACAAGCAAAAGTCCATCAACAAGCATCATTATCAGCATATGCCCAAAAGTAAGCGGCTCATCCGGTGTCGCTTTCTCAAACAGCATATTCCAATGGATACCCGAATCTGCAATAGTACTGCAAAAGATGATCCAACGAACCTTCTCCTGACCAATGATGAATTCGGTTTTTTTCGACGTTCATACGGCTTATCTTATCATAAGGAACGCGCTCATTACGTGATAATCACCGCGATTTGGGAGTTCGCTTGTTTTTTAAATTTGTAAATTCCAAAAAATTGGTATACACAAATAAATTATGGAAGTAACTATTGGAAATTTTTAAACTTTTTCCCAAATAATACAATTGGTGAACGATAAGGTATTAGTAAGATCGATTTGTATTCCAGTAACATAAGTATTTTCCTATTGCACATTTGCGTTCACTTAAGCATACACGCATAGCATATCAAAGAATTAATTTTTCATTAAATTTTTTTTGGTTTTGGAATTTTTCATTAATTCCGCCTACAAAAATTTTTAGTTTTGTGGGATTTCATGTAAAACATCACTTAGTATTTTGGTTTTCAGAAACTGAGATATTCTTAAAAATACAACTAATAGCAATGTTGTATGAGCATATTAGGCGCTGATTCTATGAGGAGAATAGTTCGATAGGGATGACTATACAATACCTAGGAATAGAATAGGTGGAAAGAAGTTTCTTTTTGAGAGAATATGGTCATAAGATTTTGCGATAGATGATTTAAAATTTCCGACACTATCTCTCAACTTGAAAGAACATATATTTTGATCAACCGCATCGCTGCTGAAAGAAAGCCTCCGGATACCACAAAGCCAGCAGTTTTCTAAATTAAAGAAAAACTATTTTTTTAACCACGCTCAAGAAAAGGGCTCATTCAAAGCAAACACGCATAGCATATCAAAGAATTAATTTTTCATTAAATTTTTTTTGGTTTTGGAATTTTTCATTAATTCCGCCTACAAAAATTTTTAGTTTTGTGGGATTTCATGTAAAACATCACTTAGTATTTTGGTTTTCAGAAACTGAGATATTCTTAAAAATACAACTAATAGCAATGTTGTATGAGCATATTAGGCGCTGATTCTATGAGGAGAATAGTTCGATAGGGATGACTATACAATACCTAGGAATAGAATAGGTGGAAAGAAGCAGACATGCGTGAATGGAGATGAGTCGAGCGTAAGCCGACTCCAGATAATCGAGGTGATCGCAATCTTTGCATCGTTACCTACTAAACGAGACTGCTAATAATGATGATATTGGACGAAACATGCTAACAGAGAAAGCTAGGTCTAGAAAAACTTGTCAATTACCTTGTGTTTCATAGCGAGAAAGGAGACCAAGCCCAAATCCAAGAGCGATATTTGGATTGAGGGCATTTAGCATGCGTATACTGAACGAAAATGGTGACAGAATATCGAAGCTATGGAAGAGCATAAACCAAAAGAAAAGCAATAGCCAGCCGACGGCAGCCAATAAAATTCCTGTAGTTCCTGCAATTCAAATCCCTGTGCCGTAAACCTACTCGGCGATATTCGAAACACGCAAAACCTATGTAGCGCTTCAATGTTTGCCTACGAAACTGCTACTGCACTAGAGTAATTAGCTCGCTTTCTTTTCTTTGAAGGTAACTGAAGACACGCTTATAAGTGTTTGATAACGATGTTGTTACGCAGACGCATATTCGAAAAATATTCGTAAGAGATATTGAAGTTGAGACCATATAATGCGTCGAGGAAGATGGTATAATATATTTATGCTGACGTTTCGGCTCATAAAGCCATAATCATAGCACCACAAGCTGAAAAACAATAATCGTATTTTTCGGAAAAGGTAATAAACAACAGCAGCGATTCTATGATGGAAAGGAGAAACAAGCGGTATATCATAACAAGAAGAGCTGTGAAGAATGAAAGGAGAGAAGGGAAGAAAGCAGAGAAGGGTCATAGGGTCATAGGTCGTGCACGAAGAGGTTAGTTAAGGATAATAGTTCAACACATCCATTGATCTTAGGTTTGCGTGAATGTATGAGATAAGCTTCTTCGATTTTTCGTCTGAGGGTGCCGTTACCTCGAGCAAGTATGTTAACAGTGATGTTAATGGATTGAAGGTTATGACATTCGACGACGTGTTTAGCCATGGGATATGCTGTATAGGAACGTGAGAGTGGTGAGGCCATGCTTAAGACGTGCTCTCTGATTCGTTCATGCAAAAAGCGACCTGTTTCACCAATACACTCGGCACTGCATGAGCTGCATCGAATGGAGTAAACAACGTCTTTTAAGCAGCAGTCACCCGACTTATAAGCGGAAACGTCAACATAAATATATTATACCATCTTCTTCGACGCATTATATGGTCTCAACTTCAATATCTTTTACGAATACGCATATAAGTATAGCGATTTATCGTACACCTTAACCGATCACCGTTGCTCAAAATACTGAAATAAAATGAACCAAAATTTTTGGCCCATTTGTAGAGATCAAGGATCGATCAATTCGCTTCTCCTAGTTCATTTCGACTTAAGGTACTCTCGATCAAAGCCATTTCAACTTTAAAGTGCCCTTAGGCACTCCCCGACGACCAGAGCTGAAGTAACGAGAAAGTGACATACCCGACTGAGCTAACGTTGAAATAGCGAATGCAAAATAAGTTGCGTTGAAAGCATAACACAGAATGAAGATAAATGCGACGGTTGGATCACTTTGTTTAGTAACGAAGTAAAGTAGTAATGACATCACAAATGCTGAGAACACTAGCTTAATATAATTGGTTAAGAAGAATGCTATCCAATGAACCCATTGTGAAAGACCCATTGCTTTCATATACTCCTGAAACTACTTTAAATATTTGTTTTCAAGTAAAGTTACATTGTTACATTTAGGAAGATGAGGTGCACCCTCCAATAGACAAAATGCTTTTGGATTCTATGAACTTGATTTGGATCTCTTCAATCAGCTTTTTCTTTTTCAGAGAACATGGTCATAAGATTTTGCGATAGATGATTTAAAATTTCCGACACTATCTCTCAACTTGAAAGAACATATATTTTGATCAACCGCATCGCTGCTTAAGGCACTCAGAGATTAGCATGGTGAAGAAATGCTATTGTCTTTATACGTTAAAAGATTTTTTTGTCAACGCAAATAATGCCCATAAAATGAAGGTTCGGAATCTTTTACCAAGGAAAACCAACCTTTATTCGATTTTCTTTCTCCGTGACCACTGTTCTAACGATGTAGATAACGCTGGTCATATATGAAAAAATAAGAACGATAGGAAGAATATATACGCCGACTTCGATTATTTTCGTTTTGTATTCTGGATATGGAAAACGTTGTAGCTGAAATAGGAGAGAATTTTTAGAAAAAAATATTTCTTATCGAATGAATGATTGGACTGTTTAGAAATTTTAGTAAATTCGATTATACTTGTCAGTTACTGCAAGCATAACAATTAAATATTAAAAAGCATAACGAAAAAGAAGATTGATATCTCCATAAGGACGGCTAGAATTTAAAATGAATTTTAAAAAATAGTTGTATTGAACAAAAATACAGAAAAATTCGATTGTGCATAAATGACACAAATTTTCATACTACAAACAAGGCTTACTTATTGCATTTATATTTTTTAAAATAATAAACAATTTTTTTCTGTTTCTCTTTCTTTTTCATAAATTTTTTTCATTTTTTCTTTTCAAAAAAAATTTTCATAAATTTTTCATAAACAATTCTCTTTCTAATTTTGTATTTTCATAAAGGAAATACCTGCACATCGATATGTTGCATAAAAGGATTCTATACGAAAGTAACTTAATCGAAGAATGATAAACTTCGATATGATAATCATTGCCCGACGGTTTTAGAAAGTTTACTGCAACTTGCAGCTAATTCCGTAACAGTCTAATTTGCTAGTTACTTATCATAACTTCAACATTAGTCTTATCATTATGCCGTAACATCTTCTTAATTAAACGATTTAATTAAGAACATACCTTTACATTAAGCTCACCGAAACCTATAGCTGGCTTTTGAGTAAGGAACTCCGTAATGGCTACATCGACCGCTCGCTGTAATGTTAAAAATCCTTCTTGCCAATATCCTGGAAAATTCTCCTCTCTTCGCTTACTTCCTTGAAATTTTATGAAAAAGCAGATCAAACGTGAGGACAGTTTCAAGCCCATGAATATTTTATTACCCCGAATTGAGCTTTAAAGGACCCGTTTGGTCTCGACAGGAATTTCTTTTCATAGGTGAGCATTCAAGTTAGAGGTAAACCCTGCTTTCCACCATTCACGAAAAATGAGCACGTATACCAATCAATATTAGAAGCAATCTCCAAAAACAGTCACTTGGACTCCAAGAAATGTTAGGAGTACTTGAGAAGAACAGTTAGCATATAATGACAATAATGATAATGGCGATCGTAAGTAAAAATGATAATAGTACCACGCTCGACCCGAAAAATTCCCTAAAGAACGCTAAGCTCTATTTTTCATGAAATTTCAAGGGAAGGGCGTGTTCGAGATTGGGATGGGGTTCTATTTCGGGTAGTGACGGTATGACTACACGTGCATATTTGTTTGACTGTAGAATAGAAAAACTGATGAATGGCTAGACGTCAAGACATTGATTTTCAAACAATTATGCTATCAGTTGGACTCTCCTTTATCAAGTTGTAAAAAGCATATACCATCTAATTCCTTCAGGAAAAAAATTCTTTAAATTGATATTAGATTCATTTTTGTTTGAGGATCTTATTACAAAATCAGCGAACAATATATATTTAATTTAAATAGGTATTTGTACTCGAGTTTTAAAAAATTCAAAAAATAAGGTATTGTTCAAAGTTCGAAAAATTATCCCCTGCCAGAACAATGCCGAAACGTCAAACAAACGAACGATATAGGTCAATGCGCAACAAATATTCGCCTACAATACGTATACGAACGACTACATATTTCACTTTAAAAAAAAAATTATGTGCGTGGTCAACAATTAAGTAAAATTAAGGTGCGCAACAAACAACATAACATCTCGATTAACGAAGTTGACGATTGTTAAATATTCAAAGTAATTGCTCAAAAAGTGAAACATATGCGGATCGTAATTGCGTCTATGTATATGCAAACTATCAAACAATTTAATTAGTTAATTAGGAGAGAAAAAAAGAAAATAGAAATTTTAACTAACCTGGGCTACCTCCATCGGCCTCTTTTCCGTTAATTGGACCAGTGAAAAACTGAAGAGTAAAATCCATAGATGTATCCCACGGTTGAAATCCAACACCAAATGCTTGTTTATAGCGACGCTTTGTATTCGATAATCGTATCGTATAAGCAATTTGATCGCATGTGAACGGATCGCTTGCAAATTTCTCATCGAAAACAATACCGCCTGCAGTCATATTATTAACTTTTACTTTATAAAGAAATTATCGAAAATTCATACAAGTATAACTCTGTATTTTATCAATCAGTTGCGATCGAATAGACAACACAGCATAGATACTAGATATGGATGCCATCCTTAGAAAATGTCTAATCTCTTGAATGATTAATTATTTCGAAATTAATTATTTCTATGGAACGATTAATTATCTCTAAATTAATTGTTTCTACAGAATAATTAAATCCATCATAAGATAAATGGCCAAAATTTAACGATAGAAATAATTTAAGCGCAATAGAAAAAATTAACGCGAATCACATAAAAACTCGACAAGTAACGTAGAAAAGTTTAATAATTTCAACAAACGGAACAAACTTAATCAATCCAAAAAAAGGATTACTTCCAAATCTAACTTACTACGAATTTACCTCTCAACTGTGGTGAACAATCACTTACCAAGTAATGGATTACCACACTGCGAAGACAGCGAATCGGTCATATAGTTGACCAAATCGGCTTCAGAACGTTGCGCTGAAATTTACATTTAAGAGCGAAAGAGTTTTTAACGCAAAGATGATTCTTGTAATGCTTTGCTGATTCTGAAAATATACAATACAAGGATAAACCCACACTCGATATTGCAACATCCAAACAAGTACCGGTGCGTTCAAGGAAGATGGCACAAAATGCGCTTTCGCAATCCTCCAAATGCATATTTCCTATAGCATGTATAAACAAGTGCCCATTTCATGATTCGGCGAATATTCATGTTATGGGCATATAAAATAATCAGAAGGACATCGTATAGACAAATACCTAAGAACTAATAAATAGTGGTGCGTATCGAATGACAAACGATATGTTTTTTAAAATGAGTTACATATATTAAAAGAATGGAAACAGATTAACCTCATGCTGCGTTATATCTTTAAAGAGTGACGCTCATAAAGTTTCAATTAAGCCTTAAGCTTATCGCTAATTAAAGTATGGAGCCAATTGGTGATAAGAATTTGTAATGAAATTAGCAGTACGAAAAGAGATCAATTCTGATGATAAATAACGCAAGGACGAGTAAGTCGAACTAAACATGAAACAGCAGTGCTGATGAATTCAAAGAGATGAAGGTGGAGCTGGGTGTGCAGGAGAAGGGTGGAGAAAGGTGTGAGTAGTCGAATGCCGTTGAGTGCGTGCAAAAACCATTTTTCGTTGTTGAGCTTTTGCTCATCAACCTAACTGGCCTTCATAAGCATTCAAGAAGAATAGGAATAGCTGTGGAAGACTCGATTCAAAATAAGGATATCGATATCTACAGTATAACTATTCAAAATCGTACAGCTAAGTCAAGAGTTCGCATAGATGTCTTCAAATCAAGCTAGGAAAGGCCTCATCTACATTTTCACCGTATCGTTTACTTCTTTTAGCATAGCATTATGTTTGAAAAAGTTTAGGAAATATTCAATCTAAAATCAGTGAACTAATTACGAGTCACTGTCGCAGTGGTAGAAATAGTGAGATTGGCGAACAGCGCCGATGTTCCATTTGGCAAGAAAAGCCCTAATATAGGTAATAACGGCCCCGAAACATTCCGATTTGTATACCCTTCCTGAAACGATAAACCAGAGTTGGCAAACATTCAAATACAATGATTCCTAACTCTTCTCTTAAGCGATTTTCAACGATCTCCTCAAGATCCTCAATTAATCATCTAAGAAAATGAATGCGTAAATCCATTAATGAAGCTAACGAGCATCATTTCGCTGGGCAATGGTTTGAGATTCAGTGTAGAGTGATAATGCTATTATAAAGAAAATCTTTTAATAGTTTAACTGAAACTGAAAAAAAAAACACCCAAGACCCCCATCAAAAAGACATAACTCGTTTGGAAATCCTTAGCGCATGATTCTTCCAAAACTTCAACTTTTCCAGAAGTTACAAAATGAAAAAAAAAATCTCTTTTATTAGGGAAAATTTCTCAACAATATTTCCGCTAATAATCATAGACAGCGTTGGAATTTTTATAAGATTTGACACTGTTCTCTGAAACGAAAAATTTTGCACTCTTCATACCTGAACTTTTCGCATGATTGAATCAATATGAGGATTCGATGGTGTATATGCGATTTCGAGAGCGATTTTGAAATCAAACTTGTCGAGAGGATCGTTTGTTATGTTGAGAAAGACGCAGTCATCATCGTTTGACTTTTGTAAAAAATATGTCAGATCGACGATCGTACCCTGAATACGCCTCTTCGGTAGTATGTGACACGCGACATAAATGAACGTATAAAACTTGGAATAGAAACATAGAAGGGGGGGATGGAAATAATAGGGAGCCACAAGTTGTGAAGATGCAAAAGAAAATGATTGATTATATTCTAAAAGCCATTATTTCGTAGAGCAATAAGTTACTTAACAAAATTACAACTTCAAAAAGTATGCGTGAACGATGACGATGTTTTTAAGCGTAAAATAAGTTCGCCAGCCCAGCTTTGAAATGACTCAGACCATAAAACCATAGAAAGAAGGGGAACGCCGTTTTGATGTGACCTCATTTGCTATAAGCTTTCTTGGCGATCGCAAATATGAAACTCAAAGAAAAAAAAAAGTTGAAACTTCACAGGAAATTCGGAGAACCAAATTGTGACTTGATACTGCAGAATGTCTGTTTTAAAGCAAAAGCATCACAACAAAATACCTAATTTGGAATCCGCATTACTGCATATTTAATGGTCGGAGAAATTTCTAGTGAGATGAGCTTTGTAACTTATAACAGCTTACTGCCAGAGCGGAATGAAAGCGATTTTTTTTTGGGGGGGGGTTATATTTGAGGTTGTATAGTAATGCCCGGATATATTAATACGAAATGTTGGCATAGTGAAGCATTTTCATGGAAACGAGAGGAACGATACAGTGCGACGATAAACAGCGTGACGAGGTTCCTACAAAATGAAACACGTAAGGATTGACATGCAAGTCATAAGCAGTTTTGTGGACAGGGCAAATCGCCATCGTTTTAAAATGCTATTTGAATGAACAGTCTGATGAAAATTCTTTGAAGGAACATCAGAAATATTGCTGGAAGATCGGAAGTGGTTGAGAAAAATCAAAAAAGTTCGGAAAAATAAAAGATAGTTCTGAAAAAAAAAACTTTTCAAATGCACTAAAGAAACGTTATGCTTGAGAATTTGTTCATTTTGTGAGCTAGCATTCAAAGATAGGACACTGAATTATTCCGAAGAAGAAACAATAGTTAATTCATCGAGAACCAAAAAAAATGTAATTTCAAAGAATGTTAAAATCCGGTTTAATCGTGTGGCATAATTCTTTGAAAAATCATAAAATTTATGGGAAAACGAATTTTTTTTACAAACGTAAAAATTTCTATAAAATCAAGGAAAATTTTCCACTTACGGAAGCATTTGTTGGATCGGGTGGAACAATTAGATCGAGAGCATTACCCTGAACAAACCATGCCGGATATGCGTTTGCATCGTACGTTTTCTCAAATTTATCCTTCAGCTATAAAGTACAAAACATTTTTTTAAATAATATTTGGCTGCAAAAACAACTGAAATGTTTACTGTCCACTGAGTTGTTGACTTGATTTTTAAAAAAAATCACGTACTAATTCGTTTTTCAGGAAAATTTAGTCCTTTTACGACTACGAAATTCTACTTCAATTAGCAAAGTCTTCATTGAAATCTTCGTTTTTCTTTTCAAAATTCCAACCTTTCCTTACCATTTCCGGATCAACTGTGCCAATGTGGACTTGGTTAGACCTTTGCCTTTCCTTTCTTCCAGCTCATTTCTTTCTTCCTTCCCTTCTTCCCTACACCTCCCCCCTACCTGCCCAAAACATTCAATTGGAGGATAATTTAGTGCACTCATGTTTGTCAACCCAATAGTTGCATGTATTGTTCAAGAAGGTTGAAAGAAAAATTTTAAGAAATCACAGTACACCGAGCATGAGACCAAAAGTGAGAGCGATTAGAAGCAATGGGATGACGAATTCGAGCACTGTAAACCACGGAGAACGAATTTGTTGCAAGAAGTTTTTCCATAGTAGAAGCCTCAATTGCGCCAGTGGTCGCATCGCTCATCTATAACAACAATAGTTGTTATATCTACTATTATTGTTACTGTTATTAAAATTGCAAAAATAGTAATTATTAATAAAATCACTAGCATTACATCCTCAATAAAAATTCGCTTAACAATTTTACTTGGAAGAAAATAGTCCGCACATTCACTCACTGATCACAGAACGAATTTCACTGTTAAGATCATAACATTTTCTATCGTATCCGTCGTCATTTCTTTAGTTCGACACCGCCCACTTAGTAAGACGAATATGGGTAGTAAATACTTCTAAGTAACATGTTCTGGAAACATCCCGTTCATGATATTCGCAGTATCTCCCACATATGCCTATTGCCCCGTTTTTGTTTAATTTATGCAAAACTGTGTTCGAGCAACATGACCTTGACCTTGACCTTGACCTTCAAGGTCAAGGTCAAGGTTATGGTCGGACAATATGAAGTTTGCAAAAATTTAAGAAAGAACATAACCGAAACGAAACGAAAAATATTTAAATTATTGTATGAGTCAAAAATTCGCTAGTTTGAAAACAACTGAATTCATAAAACGCTGACGCATCTGGCTTGAGCATAGCATAATCATTATTTACATTGTTCTATTGACGTGTAACGGCTAGCGCAACAACGGAAGACAGTACCCGACACGAGCACTGTCTTTGTTTGCTTCTAATGCTAGCTATCACGTTCATAAACTCTTTGCTGATAAACTCGCTAACAGTAACAAACACTTAGGACAGTATGAACTTTGTGAACTGAACGTTTTGAGGTGAGGAGTTCTCGGGTACAGAACGCTCTTTCCGGGTGGTATTTTTTGCTAAGATGGTTACCATATCAACAAGCATAAATAACTCTCGAAAAACTACGGTAAAGTCGACGAAAAAGTACGAAAATAAAAGCGGAAATGTTTCGCTTATCTACTTACCGTCAACGTTCTTTCCCCACAAACAGTAAATGCACTTTCTTTGCCAAACATAAAGAAAAACAATTCATCGAGATAAGAAGGATAGGCAATTGCGTGGAACGTGACTGAAACATTGAACACGTCGGTACGTCTTAATAGGCTCAATTTTAATTAAAAAAATACTATAACGGATCATGCAAACAAAACCTTCACGAAGCATTTTTTTTAGTTTCCAAGTTGAAGCTACCTGAAAAGCAAACAGATAGACCTATACGTACCGTGAAAGGACATAATATCGCCATAATGTGTTTTGCAAGGAAGCTGCTTTTTTTCGAAGAATTTCTTAGACCGTTGAGCATCCCAATCCTTGAAAAATTAACATACGGCAATTATTAATTTCTTTCAGCCAACAATAAACATTCCTCTCGATCAAACCTTTCCGCTTCAAACTTGGTTTTAACTAAATTTGCATATACTACGATTTCTTTATTTTTATTAAAAATAAAGAATTCTAAGCCTGCGAAATAAAAACAAAGAAATATATAATGCCGATGGACACGAACAAAAGCAACGTCAATTCATATTAGCAATGATAGCGAACATCTAATATCGTTCGCCGCCTAGTTTACTTTAAAATTTTGAACACTGAGTTCCTGCATGCGAATATCTATGAGTTTTAAATTTAAAATTAATATTTCTCATATCCATCCATTATCGTGCAATCAGTCTTTGTCGCAAGCCGTTTTGAGGAGCTGACATTTCGCATAACGGCTCCTTTGGAACAGCAACATAAAATAGTCAAAATCTCACAAGAAACACTTGCATAATAGTGGTGGAAAGTGAAAAGTTCATAATAAAATTTTAGAAAAACTTTTCAATTTTTCACTCAATTACCTCCAAAACAATATAGTTGTACATTGGCGGTGAGGGAGTCTCAGTCGTCATATCGAATGTTAACTATTCATTTTTCATTTTCTTCGGTACTTTTTCGAAACAACTAAAATATAGTGCGAAACGATTAAACAAATTGGCAACCAAAAGATGCACATTTTGCGCCATTCCTTCGGCAGGTCTTTATATATAGAAATCTATCGATAGAGAAGTATTATTGGTGTTAGTATTGCAAGGAGCAATCACTGATGATATCGACTGATAGAAAGCGATTGATCTGAAATGATCGCTAATCAATTAGGCGAATATCGAACTTCCTCAGAAAGAATTTGCCCATGTAGTCAGAACGATAAAAATGCATTTCAATAATGGATGGTTTATGAGCTGTTGATCGGCGGGGATTTTGTAACTATCATAAAATCTGACTTCACGATCGCTTTCCGTGATGATCTGCATAGATGGTCTAACAATTTCCGGGAGCTTGATTGCGCAAAACGCAATGCCATTTTTCTTGCGGTTATATTCGGCAGCTAATGAGTCGCTAAACATCAAAGCAATAAAACGAACAATAAATATCATAGTCTGGTTAGATATTATGCTATAGAAATATTTTTCAGCTCACATCATCACTTAAAAGTAATGTAATGTTGACGGGGGCGGGGGGGGGGAGGGCAGTAGCTTAGTTGTAGAGCTCCAGCTTCGTATGAGGGAAGACCTGGGTTCGATTCTCGGCTGCTTGCCCGACGGATCGCCAGCAGACTGACCACCAGGCATTCCAAAACTGGTCAAAACAACCATGCGTGGGCATGGTTGTCTCTTTATATATAGAAATCTATCGATAGAGAAGTATTATTGGTGTTAGTATTGCAAGGAGCAATCACTGATGATATCGACTGATAGAAAGCGATTGATCTGAAATGATCGCTAATCAATTAGGCGAATATCGAACTTCCTCAGAAAGAATTTGCCCATGTAGTCAGAACGATAAAAATGCATTTCAATAATGGATGGTTTATGAACTGTTGATCGGCGGGGATTTTGTAACTATCATAAAATCTGACTTCACGATCGCTTTCCGTGATGATCTGCATAGATGGTCTAACAATTTCCGGGAGCTTGATTGCGCAAAACGCAATGCCATTTTTCTTGCGGTTATATTCGGCAGCTAATGAGTCGCTAAACATCAAAGCAATAAAACGAACAATGAATATCATAGTCTGGTTAGATATTATGCTATAGAAATATTTTTCAGCTCACATCATCACTTAAAAGTAATGTAATGTTGACGGGGGCGGGGGGGGGAGGGCAGTAGCTTAGTTGCAGAGCTCCAGCTTCGTATGAGGGAAGACCTGGGTTCGATTCTCGGCTGCTTGCCCGACGGATCGCCAGCAGACTGACCACCAGGGGTTCCGAAACTGGTCAAAACAATCATGCGTGGGCATGGTTGTCAGCTGCATCGATACGGGAATCGATGAAATTACAGCTGCCTTTGCATCCGTTTGTGATGTTGAGAGAAACTGAGTATTCTAAGATGTGGTATAAAGTATACCTCTTATATAGTTCAGATCAACTATAGCAATGTTTAGGTCGGCTCTGATACTAGTAATGGAAGAGTGCAGTTAATACTCCACTGAGTAACTTCATAAAAAACTAATTAGTCATTTAGTGCAAGCAAGATTTTCGCTTTATCCTAATTTACATATTCTGCTCCAAAAACAACCGGATCTTGATCGCTCGTAAATGCATCTCCCCCTTTTTGAACTGATATTCAAGAAGAATTGAGATTAGGCGTTTCGACACGATTTGCCTGCCACAAGAATACGCTACGGTATGTCGACTGGTCGTACTAATGGTTCGCAATTGTTGAGGCAAACTTTTTTATGAAGTTCGGAATGAGGTGCAAGTGTGAGTGTTGCGTTTGTTTGTTTCTCAATATACGCAATTCGAGTTGTTTGGAGGGCCGATTTCGATTTAATTAAAGGAGGAGCTTCAACTGTTAGCATGTTGACTCGAAGGCGAGATACACTTGTGATCGAGTGAGAGAATTCTTTTTTGAGAACTGAGCATCTCGTCGACAGTCCTCTGCATCTCATTTTCGACCTTACGTTATTCGGTTTTGTTTTCTCTAAAATATCTGAGCGATTCTTTCTGGAACTAGCTACCAAAAAAATTGGGAGTTTGACGACAGATCTGATAGTCTGCTGTTGGAAGGAAGGTCATTGTCGGCAAAGGAGTATTAGCAGGAGATGGGTAGTCCATAGCGAAAAGACAGGGTTCTAGTCGCCTCCTAACTGCTCACTTATTAAAATTGCTTTCCCAACGACGTACCCGTCCGAAAACAAGGTTTACGTGGAAAACTGATATCGGAGTTTCATGCCCAACCATCCATATATTGCGCTATTCCTTGCCGCACGCTTTGCTCTCACGACATACACATCGTCTACCTTTTATGTTGTGCTGTTGCTTCCACTGTTTAAGCAGTTAGGAGGTGGATTAGTGGATGAGATGAGCAGACATGGAAGCTGGAGATAGGTAGGCCTTTCTTAATGAACAAAATCATGATAGGCTGGTCTAACGTTAAGGTGCAATGTGATGTTTTCCGATAGGTATATGAGCCTAGTTTGCTGTTATGTTGATAACCTTCGATATTTTTGCTCACCATAATAAGTTTGCTTCAAATAATTTAAGCGTTATTCCAGAAAAGGCCATCTCGTATCCTGTGTTTTGAGAGGAGAGGAATTTATGCTTATGCTATGCATAAATGCGAGAGGGCGAGATTTTTATAAGCAAAACGTTTTATAGCATCGCACAACAGTCATACAGTTCCAAAATATGTTACGTAATGTAGAACTTTTCTTGCCAAACCAGAGGAAAATTAGTGGCGAAATCGCTCCAAGAAATGAAACGGTAAAGGGATTCTTAAATCCCGGCGTCCTTTTGCAATACAGATTGCTGTTACCTAATTTGGTTAGGTGATTTCTTCGAGATTACTGAGTCAGTTCATTAAAGCATATATGATTAGCATTCCGCAAAAAATCAAGGGAACTTTTGCTTCTGGAGCAAAATTTCCCGTGCTTTAAAAGCTTTCCCTATTCATTTAGTTTGTTCCTCAAGAATATCGAAATTTTCCCGTGTGTTCGCCCCACTTGGTCTTCGATTTTTTGAGCTCAACTATTTGTCTTGCAAAAGCCTTTAGCTTTAATTGCCATCGTTGTTGTTCATTTTTCACGTTTACTTTACTTTATTCATATTTCCCATTCCTTTCATTATTTCCCCTCAGTTGTATTAGTCTGGCAAACAGCCAGTTAGATGCCGAATATTGCTCTCTGTGGCGAAACGTATCAATTTCCTGGCCTTACAACCATCTAGTGCAGCGGCCTTAATCTTTTCTCCTTTCCTTTTGCTGCATCGGTTGCATCTTTCGCTGCTTTTTTTTCCATCGTTTATGATGTGTCCGCCCAATGGCACTCTTCATAGATCGTCACCCACCATTGACTTCGTATGTTTGGGATGTTGAAGTTTTTATTGGTTCTTTTCTGATACACACGCGCTCACATTCCAACAAGACTTTTTAACTGTTGAAAGAGCGTTGCTAAGCAGTTACCCACAACACGAAAACATGTCACCATGTGTGACATATATCTCCATCATATATCTCCCCCTATCCATTCCTTCACTTCTAATCCGAATTTTTTCTCTCCTATTGCTATATTATTATTCTGAAAAGAGGTAGGTAGAGGTCATTGCAATAAAAAAATTATCGTTTTCTTCAATCGTCTTGGCGATATTTTTTTTGATGATTTGTTACTGAGATATATATTCATTTTTTTTCTTCAGAGCATAAAACAGTAGCCCGGCATAAAAGGACATTTTGAAGTCATTTATATAAAGGGACGAAAACGTTTTCGAACGACTGATGTTTGCTGAAATCGTCAACGAAGTCAGAATCGATGCGATTTGACGAAATTCTCACATCAAAGGTGAGTCGTTTTTTTTCATATTGCTAAATACCCATTCCGATTGATCGATACGATACGTAAATATATCTTCAATATCAGTATCTCAGTTTTATAAGCATTCTATAGAGGGTAATTTTTTTTAGCCGAATTGACGGTACAATTTCTTCATTTCGAATTTTCAGATTCATTTGGAGGATATAGGTATAGGAAGGCCACTGTGCATATGCTGACTTTAATGCGGAAATTTTTTTACGAGTAGCCATGTACATCGCATTTCTTCTCCTCTTGAGCATTTCAAAAGTGCTCGACTTGAGCTTGCCAAAGGAGACTTATACGCTTCGAAACTCCGAATCGAGATGAACCTTATAGTTAGCTAATCTTTCGGAGATCAGTTGAATTGAAGTGAGTTAAATTTGTTTTATGAGTGCGAATCAGCAATACCAACATAGCGACACATACGAATTCGCGTTTGCGGCAGATAAATATGCAAATGTAGTGTTAATGCGTGTGCGACAGGTTTGGTGATACAGCACTCTATTATTGAATGGAGAGTTGCATCATACGTGATGGTCTCATATGAGGGGTTTGACTGGTAGCTAGAAGGACTGGTGAAATGGCAGAATTTTACGCTTATAACGGGAATGTATTTGTTGGCATGAGGCGGTTTAGTGGCCTGCAGTTAATTTCAGGAACGAATGGTGAACAGTTTGTTGTTTTTGACCTATTCCTCTCGAGACGTAGGAAGGCGGTGATCGGGTCGTGAGACTTTCAAATCACCCGGATTTTATTATTGCTTGAAAACAAACGTTTCAGGAGGGAGCTTATTGAGACGAATTAGCATTATTGTGGAAAAATAAATAAGAAAGTTTGAAAAAGCAGTTTGCACATTGCAGCTCCATTATATAGCATTTTGTACGGCTTGACAGCGCAAAATTTGGAGTGGTGAGATTGCAAACGTTTAATGCAATATATTTTCGCAAAGTATTGCATGCGCGTTGCAGTGATTTGTTGCGTTTTGTTGGCATCATTTGAAACGTTTTGCACACACACGATGCGTCCCGCTCTTATTTTTTAAAATTGTATTTTCGGACAGCTTAATATGCTGCATTCACATATATATTTGCCTATCGTTCGTGTTGGCACTCATAGGGGTATTCTTAACGATTTGCTTGGTTAATCCGCTTTTTGGCTTCGGACAGAGAGAATGAGAGCCTTACAAACTACTGCAAGATTTGTGGGATGGAACTCTATGTAGAAATTAAAAATCAAAGTTGAAAAAAAAGCTGGCATAAAATGAAAGGTGAAAAGCTTCTCACCGACTTGAGAATCACATATGTGGAAATTCATACGTTCAGAGAGCGAAGTAGAAACTGTCGAGATTTTGGTGAGCTAAGCGGATGTGCTTGATTGATTCCAGAAAGCTCCCTCCCATCCACCAGTTCCTCAGTTCTGTATTGGAGAAATGGTACAGCCGGTTGCCGGAATTGTTCATCTGTTTAACCTATTTGGTTAAGTAATCCAATTTGTTGATGCTCGTTTCATGGACGGTAGTTTTTTTGTAATGTCTTGACTCAAAGCCAAAGGGTCAGATTTCTTTACCTATAGTTTCTGGTTACATATCACTGCCGATCCCAGTTTGGAGTTGGGTATCGGGAACCAAGTAGGATGGGAAGCCGGGTTTTTGGTAGATATCATAAATCTGTCATAGTTCGCGTAGAAAGGTAAAAGAGAGACGCTTTGTTGAGAGGTAGATTGCGCTGAAATTTTGTGTTGGTCAGTTCTGTCCGATTTCGCAACCATAAACCTTTCGCGAATAATGCCCTCAAAAGAGTAACAGTGATAAAGTTTCGAATTGAAGCAGCTAATCTGTAATAAAGCGGGGAAGAGGAGCGGAATGACTTTGCGAATTCTCTTTGCGGCTTTGGTATCTGAACCTCGCGTAGATATCCTTTCCCCTGCTCCCTTTTCGTTTACCTTTACTTCCCACCTCTCATCAAAATCTCACGATTCTTGAGCGGTGTGTTGTAAACGACCGGTGACAGAGCTAGAAAGAACGAAAAATTCCGTGAGAAAGCCCAGGGCGAAATTGAAAATTTTAAGAATTTTTGCAGTAAAATTCTAGGCGTTTATATCATGTGAGCAAAGCATTAATCAGGAAATACAGATTTTATGTTTAGAATTAGAAGACCAAAAATTCTGGGCGGTAATTAATGACTCGCAAGATTCCTCGGAAATTTAGAGGGGATATGCCGCGTGCGGTCCTAGTGGAGTTGGCGAGTGAATGGAGCTGGTTACAAAGGCTCTGATTTCAACCTTCCTCTTTTCCACTTTCTCTTTCCTTCCTCGCTATTTCTCTATGTCCTCCCCATCCCCGTCCCCCACACCACTCTTCCACATATCAGCCTTTCACTGTCTTATTGATTCCTTCCTACAGTTACCACACAGTTCAATAGTTACCGAGGTCGAGGTTGCATTGCATGTTTGCTTCTTTTCTTGAACCATTCAGTATTGATATCAAATATCTAAAACATTTTTAAAGACGAAAAAAGAGAATGCAGTAGGTGATGTATGCGTAATATAAAAGTTATAGGTCGTCGAAGTTGTTGCTGTAAATAAAGTTAGGGATCGCATAATTGGTGGATTACTAAGTAGGTAATCGTCGTGTAATTTTTATCACTGAGATGTTTCGTTTTGAACACAGATAGATTGGCTTGATCGTTTGTGTCGTTTTGTTGTCCAGTTTGATATTTTTTTCAAAATATTTTATTCGTGTAAGATCGTTTTTAGGGCTTTGAGCGAGAAAGGAAATTGTAGAACTTTTCTAGGAGGATAAGTTTATATGGACATAGCTATATAGAAACGCTGACAGTATTTTTACTTCCTAAACTCTGCAGTCCTTAACTTGCCTTTAACAGGTTTAACTTTTTGACGGTAATTCACATTTTTTTCCTCCTCTCTACATTGATATATAGCTCTATTCCCTTACGATTGGGCTGGTTAAGAGTGTGCTCGAAGTCTGTTTAAATTGCGCAATTTTAACAATTAAGGTAGAGTTCTGTTTGCATTGCGATATTTCAACACTAAGTTTCATGCATGATTATGCATGATTGGCCAGGTGGAATGCGTTACTCTTAGCGACCAGGCCAAGAGCATTCCACTCTTTTGGAAGGCTTGAGCGTTAATGGCGAAGAATGCTGTTGTTGGAAGTAATGTTAGCTGAATGTATGAGAAAGGTGGCAACCATTTGGGGGCGTGCACATGCGTTTTCTTTTACTGCTTGAAGAGTGAATTTTGCACTTTGGTTGGTCGCCTAGCACTCTCCCGCGATGCCAACACGCCACATTATCGAACAGCACGAAACCAACTCGCATTGGTGCGCAAAATGACCGACCGCTTCCTTAATGAGTTGGGCACATTCCAGAGCTGCATAGTTTCTTGACGTCGTATTTACGAAAGTGTGTCAATGGCATCTAAGTTAAGGCTGTAACAAGTTTATAAAGCGCTAACTGTTAATATCTTGAAGTTAAGGCTTTTTTTGATAGGTCGGCGTCCGGGCAGATGGGAGGTGAATTGCCACAATTCTTTCATCACCGATGCTGTTTACTTGAAGGTTCGCGTTTCCGAGAAGGTAGTTAATGGTTTCAAGTATTTTAAAAAAATACTGTTTCACGTATTTTTTAAAATCGTTTTTAAGCCTCTGTTTGTTATTAACGGTTATTTTACAGCTATTATTCGCTGCGTTAGGGAACTCATGCGAGTATTGTTGTGATATGAGGGCTGAAGAGATGTGAAACGTATGATTGATTTTATGAGGGCGAGGGAAGTGTGGCTCTCTTATTCGTTGGAAGCTTTTGCACAACACACAGCGTGTGAAATTGTTTGCTATTTTTATGCGGCGACAAATGCAAATGGGGGTTAATGAGCATCAGCCGTTCGAAGATGTACTCGTGCGACCTTTGAAGCGAAACGCGCAGTTATGTTCGTTTCGTACAACATGCTAATGTAAAATTAATTTAGAGAGAAAGGCAGGAACAGAGAGTGCTCTATATTCGATGTTAGCATAAGATTTGAGGGTGAAAATACAACGTTGAAGTGAACACTCAGTTACGCGTGCAAGGAGGGCTTTCAGTAGAAGCGCATACATTTAAGATTTTGAAAAGTCGATATGGGTTAGAAATTGGGCAATTGTTTAAAATGAGTGAATTTTTGATATTTGTGTTTGATGAGACGTGAAAAACGATCGTTGTGCTTTCGTCGTCATTGTTGAATTACAAGAAACAATATATATGACTGGTCCGTATTTCCTTGCGCGACATCCAAAAAACTATAATATTCTCATTTTGAAAACTGCACACGTGTAGATGCGATGGATGGGGTTGTGCATCTGTATTTTGCTAAGCAGCAGGTATTATCTGTGTTGATGGATAGCTGAAGCAGTTGAATCGCAAACACAACACGCTTCTTGTATATTTGTCGATCCTGAGTTGTTTGAGGCAGTTTTCCACCCTCATTCATTTACGGATATGAGAGGTTATCTTCCCTTAATTTCCGCCCCAGTAAGCATTATTCCATTTACCTTCTGTAGGCCTTCATAAGATTTTAGTTGATTGCTGAACAAGCATTGGGTAAGGTTGTGGAGAAGAAATTCGCATAACATCAAAACGAAACATCTATGAGAATTGTAGCTTAATGCAAGCGTTGCTAGCGCCTTGAAAGCGGTCAATTCCCTGCGAAAGAATTCCATGCTTGACGAATTTTTTAGTTTACTGGCAGTTTTTTTTCCATTTAGTTTCATTCCCGTTTAAATTGTTCATTTAAACTCTGCGGCACACGTGCGCTAGCAGAGTGTTTGCGATTGAAAATGCTCATCATGCTGCTTGCACCTGCTTGTAATACGTTAATTAACTGCCTCATATGAGTTCATTAATTGCACCTAGGATGCCGATAGGTCTCCGAAAGTTGAACTGTTTTTTTCCAGTCAAAGATTATGTCGTTGTTGTAACATTTTTGGGGGTAGAATTAAAGATTTTGACATTGTTAAAAGGGAGCGCATTTTCAAAGCTTTATCGATTTTTATGACAATTTACCAAGATAACAGGAGTCTCAGCAGCCAGCGATTTCTTGGCATTTACGGCTCTAATAACATTGTCGATTGCCTTGGTCTTCGTTGACCAAGTCATTCCATAGAATGTCTGGGAAAGGAAGGGGTGGGGGTGGGAGGAGCGGGAGGGAGAGGGAAGTTATCCCTGGTTGGAAATTGTCTTTTTTCACGTTCGGTCTTGTGCCGCAATTTTGTTCTCGCAACGGTGTGCACAAAACTTCATCGTGCACTGTAATGATTAATTGTGATTAATTATTGGTTGCAGCTTTTATGGCTTCAAATTTGTTATGGGTTTCGTAGTTTTATTAGCGCGTATGGCTATGTTCCTTCTTTTGCCATCGGCAAATTCATTGCTAATATCGGCCTTTTCATCACCGTTTTCTGACTCCTGGCATGTGCTATCCGAAGTGTTATCATTGAAGTTTGTTTAGCTTCAATTCTCCATGAAAGTGACCGCCTTTCAGTCGGGTTAGTCGGCAGTGGTGGTACCTTTCGTGGGCAGCCAGCTGCAAGAGGGACGAACATAGCATGAATTAATTTCTGCATGGTTGTTTAAAGATAAGCCTTTAATTAAGTCCCGTCAATTGAACGCTGCGAAACTGAACCACTTCCAGATTTTAAGCTATTCTTTTATTGAATATCTCTCAAATTAGCACTGAGGGAAACAACGTTTTCGTTGTCACATTTCCGTATTGATGATAGGTGAAACGGAGGGAAGGCTATAGGTACGGACGAAACTCGAAAATTGAACAAATTTTTGGTTCATTTTGGCTTTGTAAATAGCGGTATGGGTACCGCAGTAACAGAATCACCCCTTCTAATAGAATCGGTTTCTCGAATAAAGGCTTCTCTTTCAGTAGAAATCATTCTTGTGTATAAATTTTTCACACATGAATAACCTTCGGAGTCCAGATGCTCTGCAACTTTTTCGGACTTTTGAAATAAGCGTTCGGTCAAATATCTTCTTTTTTCTTAAGCTGATGGATAATTGAAGCATTTTGATATTCTGTTCCTGAAATATTAGAGATGGGGAGAGAGAGGCGGGGGACTTCATTAGCGGCTTTGCGTTTTTTTAAAAACTATCTAAGAACATATATTTACTTGATAGTTGTTACGCGGCGAATATTTGATGCGATAAGCAATATGTTATTGTCTTTGCGACATTGTAGAAAAGGAATTATGGATTCTCGAAACGACTAATTGAAGAATTATCTCTTTTCTTTTCGTGTTTGTCTAGCGATGTCAAGAATAATAGTCTTTAATCACATGAATGAAGAAAACTGCACGCGGCAGTAAGATGTATAACAAAAGGGTACCGACATAAATGCGGTTATACAACCACATGTGTAGGTGAATTGCACATATGTACAGGAAAGAAACGCATGTAGTAAGCAAGGAATAGCAAGCGAATGGGTTGCACATACAAAAGCAAAGTCGTCCAGCATAATAAAGTAAGCGAAGCATATGAGTATGAGATGTGACTCAATAAATTAGATGAGCAATTGTTCTGAGGTCAAATGAGTCGAGGCGGTTCGTGAACACGGAAAGATTCTGCGCCTCAGCGATTCTACGGGGAAGTTCATTCCAAACACGAACTACTCTGAACTGGAAGCAATAGAAGACACTGTTCACAGAACAGTTTTGCATGCTAATAGATAACAATGGGGTCGACGTTCACGCTGATTAAGAAGCGTAAATAAACCGTTTAGGGATATATCAGCGAAACCTCTGACAATTTTAAAACATAGTGCTAGGTCAAATTTAAGTCGGCGATACTCTAGAGGTTCGAGATCAAAATATGTCTATCTGCCAGATTATGAGCAGCTACGTAGGGTAAGGAATTGACAGAGACGTTTGCCACTGTTTTTAGTGGTAGTATCCACTTCGCATAACTTGTGCAGGTTAAACTAGGTATATTAAGTCTGTGGAGAGTTATCGTATCGTTCCGTTCCTAACCCCTCTGGACCGTTTCAGAGAGCTGCAAGATGTGGAATTCCTACCTTAGTTGTATTTCGGTGTTTTTTTTTGTGTTTTTTTTGTCCGCTAATTACGCGAACGAAAGCCCCGAAAGCATATGTTGTTGATACTTTTCTACCCGAGGGAGAGGGTTTTAATCCAGTCCCGTTCAGAATTACACTATTTAGCATTTAAAACTATGCAGTTTTTTTTAGAAGCGGGCTTCGTCGAGAAACAGGCTATTTTTTTTCAGTATGCCGAAAAATAAGAAATGAGGAGGTGGAGAATTCAAGGAAAGGGCGATGTCTGGGAGTGGTCTTCATTCTTGATAACGTAGGGATTCATTCACGGCAGTGTAGCTTTGTTTTGTGTACGCAAAGAAGATTTACTTAATGCTGTTTTTTGCTGGTGTTGGTTTGCATGATGTTACTTTGTTTTTTTTTCCGCACTGTTTTCTCATTATTCAGCTTACGAGTATATTCCGTTAGCTTCTTCAGTTCGGTCTTGCTGATGGATAATTGAAGCATTTTGATATTCTGTTCCTGAAATATTAGAGATGGGGAGAGAGAGGCGGGGGACTTCATTAGCGGCTTTGCGTTTTTTTAAAAACTATCTAAGAACATATATTTACTTGATAGTTGTTACGCGGCGAATATTTGATGCGATAAGCAATATGTTATTGTCTTTGCGACATTGTAGAAAAGGAATTATGGATTCTCGAAACGACTAATTGAAGAATTATCTCTTTTCTTTTCGTGTTTGTCTAGCGATGTCAAGAATAATAGTCTTTAATCACATGAATGAAGAAAACTGCACGCGGCAGTAAGATGTATAACAAAAGGGTACCGACATAAATGCGGTTATACAACCACATGTGTAGGTGAATTGCACATATGTACAGGAAAGAAACGCATGTAGTAAGCAAGGAATAGCAAGCGAATGGGTTGCACATACAAAAGCAAAGTCGTCCAGCATAATAAAGTAAGCGAAGCATATGAGTATGAGATGTGACTCAATAAATTAGATGAGCAATTGTTCTGAGGTCAAATGAGTCGAGGCGGTTCGTGAACACGGAAAGATTCTGCGCCTCAGCGATTCTACGGGGAAGTTCATTCCAAACACGAACTACTCTGAACTGGAAGCAATAGAAGACACTGTTCACAGAACAGTTTTGCATGCTAATAGATAACAATGGGGTCGACGTTCACGCTGATTAAGAAGCGTAAATAAACCGTTTAGGGATATATCAGCGAAACCTCTGACAATTTTAAAACATAGTGCTAGGTCAAATTTAAGTCGGCGATACTCTAGAGGTTCGAGATCAAAATATGTCTATCTGCCAGATTATGAGCAGCTACGTAGGGTAAGGAATTGACAGAGACGTTTGCCACTGTTTTTAGTGGTAGTATCCACTTCGCATAACTTGTGCAGGTTAAACTAGGTATATTAAGTCTGTGGAGAGTTATCGTATCGTTCCGTTCCTAACCCCTCTGGACCGTTTCAGAGAGCTGCAAGATGTGGAATTCCTACCTTAGTTGTATTTCGGTGTTTTTTTTTGTGTTTTTTTTGTCCGCTAATTACGCGAACGAAAGCCCCGAAAGCATATGTTGTTGATACTTTTCTACCCGAGGGAGAGGGTTTTAATCCAGTCCCGTTCAGAATTACACTATTTAGCATTTAAAACTATGCAGTTTTTTTTAGAAGCGGGCTTCGTCGAGAAACAGGCTATTTTTTTTCAGTATGCCGAAAAATAAGAAATGAGGAGGTGGAGAATTCAAGGAAAGGGCGATGTCTGGGAGTGGTCTTCATTCTTGATAACGTAGGGATTCATTCACGGCAGTGTAGCTTTGTTTTGTGTACGCAAAGAAGATTTACTTAATGCTGTTTTTTGCTGGTGTTGGTTTGCATGATGTTACTTTGTTTTTTTTTCCGCACTGTTTTCTCATTATTCAGCTTAGAGTAATATTCCGTTAGCTTCTTAGGTTCGGTCTTATATGTGATCGTTGAGAATTACGATACACTTTCTAGTCAGATCTGATTCGCTGACGAATGAATTTTGGATAGTTAGGAGGATTGAGATAACTCTCTGATCGATATCGATTGATTAAAGCTCCCATAGTTCAAATTCAGTTAATGACTTCTACACTACTGAATTAGCTAAATGCTTATGGATCACGCATTCGCTTCTGTGAATTTTTTTGACTATTTGTATCCCCTTCCCTTTCCCGCATTTGTTGGGATTTCTTTACTCTTTGTAAGCTGTATTCACTTTGTAGTGTTGGTATCACTTGAATATTTCTCCAAGTTAAAGATCTATAAATTGACTTGTATATGCTATGAATGTTTCTGTTCCTCAGAGTACGCATATAAGTTGCTGTGGAACATGTTAGCATGTTATGGATACTTTGTTCTATTTTCTTACGTTTATGCCGAATCCATTAACTGACCAATTTTCGTGAACAGAACAGGAAAAATTTAAGAACAGAGTGATCACTAGACATGAGTATGTTTTCATTCAGTAACGAACGGTGATGGTTCTAATTCGATGGGCACGTGTTTTCCCCATTAGAGTATCCTTCACTGCTTCGTTCAGCATAATGTGAAGTGCTAAATTCTCTGAATATTGGTACATGGCAATTTTTACTTTTTGTATGCCTCCATTTTCAAATGCGTCTCTCTCAAAAGTGGCACATGCAAAAACCGTTTTGCTCGCATGTTCGCATTTGTTTGAACACTGATCAACGAATATTTTCTAGAACGTCAGTGTAAATAACAGTCGCCTATTAACTTTCAGCCTCATATGCGTTTTGCAAATTATATACGTCTGGACTAGACAGTACTATAGTATGAAGCGGTAAAAAAAGTGCGAGGAGCAGCGGAGAATCGATCCCAATCTCCTAACCGGCTGATCGTCCCTCAGGCACTTACTGACCCACCCCTCCGTATAAGTTTTAGTTTTAACCATCTAACTTTTTTTTTTCTGCGAATTAATTTCCTAGTCTCATTTTTTTTTTGAGGTTAAAAAAGTTTTAACGTTCAAGCCGTATGATTGAGAGGAAGGGAAAGTCTGAGTAGTGAATCTCGCTGTGCGCCTATGTGAGCCAACTGTCATCATTCTGGTTTCTGTGTCTTTTCGATGTTGAAAGAGGGCGTTAATGATTTTGAGCAGTTTTGGCGCTTGAGGACGGCTATCATCAGAAGTTGCTTGGCCTGGGTCCATGATCGAAATACGAGTCGTTGTACTTCGGTGACGCATCTCATTTTACTATCAGTGTGATCTACCGAATCTTACATATGGCAAGAAAGCCGTTGTCTTATTGATCATTGCGCGTGCTGCATTCTGAAGCACAATCTAGTAGCTTGTTACTGCAGCTTCATTTGTCTGCGAGGTGACGTAAGCGCAGGCAAGGGGAGAGAAAAAGAGAGAGAAGAGCTGTGTGCTCAGAATAAGCTTTTTCGTATTCGAACAGGCGAGCCAATTTGGTGCGTCCAGCGCTTGCACTTGCTTCAATTGCTAGCCTCTTTCGATTTTGTTCATTTTAAGTGTGCGTTCACTGTCTTCTTGTTGTTCTTTTCATTCTCTTCTCACATTTGCTATCATGTTGATTTTTGAAGATTGTGCGTAGGGTAATTTGTTGTTGCCATTAGGAATATGCAATATAAAAATGCATAGAGCGCTACGGCTTTTAGCTGCATCGTGCATCACTCTTGCCGATTAGAGCGCTGTTATTTTTTTGCCTGCTCCAGGAAATCGTAATGGGATTTTGTGAATTTTGTGTGAATTTGTTCTACTTTAATGCAAATTTATTATTTGCGATTGTTTCAGCAGGTAACCACTGTAGTGATGTGGAAAGAAGTATTTCACTTATTATCTCCTAATTATATGTTTTGTTAGTTTAGCAAAGGCATTTAGAAACGCCGAGAACAGTAGCAGTCAGATTTGGCCTATTTTCTCGGGAGTCTTCGCTAAAGGCTGGGCGGGCAACTGCAAACGTTAGAAAAACCTGTGGCCTTAGATCGGAGCCCAAGCGCAAAAAGGTCTACGTATTAGATTATGTAGGGTTTTTGTGGATGCGAACTGGATAACTGTTGGCTTAATCTTGAAACTGGGGCATGCTCAAATTTATTCATGGAATATCGGCTATTTTTTTTAAAGGAGGGAGGGATATTTTTGTTCAGGTTGTTTTGACGTAGTTGTATAGAACAGATTCGAAGCAGAGAATCATTCGCCTGAATCAGCGTTTTTGAATTTTGAAATGTAATAGATTTTTTAATCTTGTATATGCAATCACTTTCGAATTGATTTGTACGTTTAGAATTCGCAAAATTTCATTCAACTTCGAAAAATCTTGTTCAGGCAAATTCGTTTTAATGCTGAATCAGCTCTAATCACCTCACATTTTTTCGGTTGCCCTCCATTAGAAGCTGGTTGGGAGCAGTGTGTGCGAAATGTGATTATGTGCAGTTCACTCCGCTCGAACTAATATTAGTTCATAAGAAAGAAAGTATGAAGATGATTGAATATCAGTTGGCTAGCACCGCTTATTTCCGTTTTGTTCATTTTTTACTTATGAACAGCAGCGGCATGTTCTCGTGCAGAACATATTTATGAGAGCGATTCACATTTATGGGGAAAGCTGCAGAAGGCGTAGAACTATGGGCGAAAGTTCAAAGTTGAATAAATATCAAAACAATCCGTCTTTTCGTTTGCACAACTTCATTCATTCTCAAAGCAAGTTATATTTGCTAGTCTTAGTGGATAAAGTTGTCTAGCTGTGGAAGCTGGCTGCGAAAATTCGATTTTCATCATTGTTTTTCATCCCTTTCACATGCTTTTACGTCCTCGATAGTGTGGGCTAAAATCGGATTGGGTTCCTCCTTTGCTTCCATCCGCTTTTCTCTGCGCTCCATTACCAGCCGATATGCCCGATTGGAACATATTGCCGGTAGTTTTGCAAAATAGCTTAACATCTGATTGCATGAAATCATTCATTTGCATATGCGAGAGAGTCGATTTCATGAAAGCTTTGGACCTTAGTCAAAGAAACTATTTTAATTTCTTTTTGGAATTCATCATCGATTTTGGGAAGCCGAATGGCAATTTCAGGTCTTTTTTTCTTTTCGCTTACTAGGTACTTATGAATGCTGCGCCCATTCTTTTATCTGTTGGACTGCAGTATTTCATAGTTAACGTTTAATGTACATCATAATGTTTGTATATAACATCAAATTACTTCAGAGTAGAGCCGTCTCTCGTTATTCGGCCAAACAGCAGCCTGCCTTTGCGTTAAGTAAAACCCCCTTCTATTGAAAAGAATTTTATTTTCTGTCAGCATTTTTGCGGTATCCGAACTGGGACTCACGTTTATTTTCATTGTTCGAATATTATGAAAAATAGATCTCGTTGAATAGGGCATCCGATGTGCTTCTAGAACAGAGTCTATCCTTTAAGAATGCATGCGATATAGAGCCCGCAGGGCTGTTCATGAGTTCATATGATATTCATTTTTCTAAGAGCTCCCTGCAACTGCCAATAATAAGCCTTTGGCTTCGTTTTGCGATTTTTTTTGTGCATTTGGTTCACTATATTCCTTCAATTTTATTACATCGAACCGAAAGGGCAAAAATGAATGGTACGAAATTGGCATACTTGGCGGTTGGTTCGTACGGAGTTGACATGTTTTTGCCGAGTCATTTTTTTTCGCCGACGATGAATTCATGTGTAGTGATTTTGTTTAGGGGAGAGGGAGGGGAGGGGGGAAAGGTGTGGACGTGATTTTGTGACTTAAATACCGTGCAAAAATGTTTCTCATAGGGATGAATTCATGTGTAGTGATTTTGTTTAGGGGAGAGGGAGGGGAGGGGGAAAGGGCTTAGAGGTGTTTTAGCTTCTTGATACTTTTATATTAATTTCAGGTTTGCGTCCTTTTTTTTCATATATCGTCTCTCTTACAACCGATAATTTCCATTAGTTTTGTGCTATTAGCTGTCTGCCATAAATAGTCACCTTATATATGAAATGAGGCATTTCTGTGCTGTTCTCAGTTTTGCCGTCTTGGATTTGAAACATTATCGAGTGAGGGTTTAAGTTTAAGAACGATTTTATTTTATTCTACAAATGTTCTGTTTGAGATCGACCTACAAAATTACAAACTTAATTAAATGATGATAGTAGAAGTATATTGAATACGGATATTACATATGCGACTCTTTCCCTCCTCTAGTCGTTCCATTCTCCCTCCCTTTTCTCTCCCATAAATTTTGGGCAGATTTTGCAACAACCTCTGAAGCCTAAATTTCGTGTGAAGTGGATGCTTGTTGTCCGCCAATGATATGAAGTGTATTGCTAAGCAGTAATGGATAAACTACGAAGTCAGCTTCTGTTTTTATGTCGATGGAGCATGACAAAGAGCTTCGGCCCACCGAGACACGGCAAGAAGGGGAGAAGGATGTCGGAATTTATTGAAACAAAATTTTTAATTTTTTCAATTTAGGATTTTGGATTTTCCACGAGGAAACAATACTTGTTGCCCTCCGTTTAGGACTGCCGGAAGGTTAGCATGAGCGCGGCCTGATCGTGTTAACCAGTTTAACAAAATAATGTTAAATTCAAGCCTGATGATCGTGTTTATGGCTAAAAATCGATCTGCCTTATTTTATGCAAATTTCTGACAGCAGTAATCAACGACGTCCATTTTTTTTCTCATATCAACTCTGTAGAGACTTTGCATGCAGTGCTCCATCAGCTCGACGCATGCGTTCATGCCAGCATGCCGTCGTACCTAAAAGAGTGCTAAGTAAATTACAGCACGAATTCTGATCTGCTGGGAAAATTTTCGTTTTTCTCCTAGATTTGGGGGATTTTTTTCAACCAGCTCCTCTTCATTCATCTGGAACGGTACCACCATCTCTGTCTGCATCATTTTCTGCAACTGTAGATACGGTAATGAGTAAGTGGTTTTTTTCTTCAAAGTGTGCCGTTTAAGTGTGATAGGAGTAGAGCCGCGTTTGACCACTTGTATATGTCACTGCGAATAACGTTGGCCTGGTATTGTTGAGCAGTGGTTGAGAGCGCATGAAGTATTCTTTAGTGAAAATCTTTTGTGTGAAATCATGCTCGCGTGCAGTTATTGTTGCATGTGAGAGTGCCACTGAGTGCTTGAATACAATCCATAGTGGAACTGCATGAGCACACGCCGCTCTAAATCCTGATATGCTTGTTTCTTGGTACATTCTGAATTTAGTTACTGATGGTGGTTGATAAGCGTTGCCCGACCCGAATCAATTCGATCTCGAACACCAGCACTCGTCAGCATATTGTTGTGCTCGATTTGAATAGCGTTCATTTCTATCGTAGTTTTATACGTATATGAAATGTTGTACTTTAGAGTAGATTATCGTTTTGTGCTTTTATGCTTTTCTGCTATACTTTTAAAGCAGTAATATTATGCTTTCCAGGAGCAGTGAATGTTTTACTCGTTTTTTTTTTCGCGCTGTGGTGGCTGCTTTCAATCGACTGAACTAAAGATTTGATTGGAATCGATTTTTATACGAAATGGTTTTTGGGCCATTAGTATTCTTTGTGCTCATTTCACTTACAAAATGCGAAACGTACACTTCATAGCCGTCCACATGCGCATTTTTTCGGATGTGGAGCGAGAAGGGAACAATAATTTTGCTTTTGGTGTCTTTTCAGCATTTTTATGAAATATTTTCCGCTCATTAGAAACTATCGAAGTTGAATTTTTATTTTTGTTTTTTTTAAGGCGATCTCATTTGTTTTGTTTCACCACGTTTCTTTTTGTTATCCCCTTTCATGGTGTAATGGTATTTCTTTCAGCTGCACATAACAGGCGTTGCCAGTTGATTAGCTCTCACCGCAACACATTTTCATTAAATCCCAGCCTCAGCGGTTGCACTTGCAACCAAAGTTTGTCACATTATTTTCTGTGTTCCAGCGATATTACAGTACACTCATTTACACTCTTTTCATGCGTAGCTGTGCGATAGCCGTAATATTATTTGCAGAGTCGTCGTGTTGGAAATGCGATTTTGCCATGTTATATTTTTTATGCGATTGTGGTGTGCGCCAAGGCAGACACGCCTTATTCGTGCCGCGGAGATGAGAAATTGAAGAATATGGTAGTGCGTACTTATTGAATGGGAGTTTTTTTTAAAGAGCGGGGAAGGGGGGAGGGGGGAGGGGAGAGATGAGCAGCGAAGAAATGGGGAATAAGTGACTGTGCATTGACATATGTACGCGCGGGCGATCATGGCACTAACGGTTGCCTCAGTTTCGTATTCCTTATGCAGCACCCGTCTACCGCTCATCGTCACATTTTAGCGCACACTTTCTGGAATCGGCAGTTGCGAGATTTTTTTCAGAATGTCGCGTTTTCATCTTTCAATGCAGACGAACTGCGCTTTCACTTTGCTTTTTTGAAAGTTTCGCTCACAGACGATAAATTAGAGTCGTGGAAAAGGAGAGCCGTTACCGTAAAACCCTGAATATAAGCCCATAGCTCAGAACATTTGCAAAATTGTTGCATGGGTTGTGGCAAGCCGACGTTTCTAACTTCGCACGTTTTTGATGTTATGATTTTTTTCTCAGCGGCGTTTGTCGAGGATGTTGTGATTGTATGATCGATTTGCAGAAATATCACCTAGGTAATGGATAGTGTTGCGATCATTCAAAAAAGAGATGTTCATTATTTCATACTGGCGTTTGATTGGCTACTATTTTAACACGTAAATAAGCGTGAAGAAGAGGTGAGGGTAAGTGGGAAAAATTTCATCGAAGACAAATCGCTTATTTCATCCAAGTTACATTCACTTTCGGCAATGAGAAATTTGATAGAAGAGCTTAGGGAGTGCAGCAAAGGAAAAGCGAGAAGGCTTTGGAATGTTTGTTCGAATGTTTGGGTTGAGCTTATGCTGCCACTGGAAAAAGCAAAGCCTTATTTCAGCCTCGCATTCATTTCGTTCGTTCAACGCTCAATATTAATGTTTGGGGTCGAAGTTATGTGAGTATGCCAGCCAGCATGTGACATTGTTAAGCT